>JASGCC010002535.1:0-27972 GCA_030067915.1 Hydractinia echinata
TCATGCATGTTAGTTATAGTGAGATACATAGGCGTGAAATCTTGTATAGAAAGATAAACAGTCATATTGTTTTGTCAAAGCAGTTTTTTGATAGCTAGAATGTTGTACAACTTTCCTATAATTCTAAAATTTTGAATTTAACTTGTCTTCTCATGAAATTTGAGGGTTTACCTTGGAATTTTTCTGTATATTGTATGTTTGTTACGGCAACTATTGTTTATGCTAGCCTGGTAGAACTACCAATATTAATGGAGTTGATCCATATACTGTAAATGATCGATTAAGTCCCACTACTGAATAACTACTAATACTACTATAAACTTTTTATTTCGCAGATCGAGGTATTAATAACATTAGTGGTGATAATATCCAACTCAAAGGTATGGTGTTTTTCTCTTTTTTTCATGCAATTTGTCGAACAATATTTCGCATAATTTTATATGCCCCCCTCCCGTCATAGAGAGGGAGGACATAGAATTGAGATGGATTTTTCAAATTCAAAACTCTGTGGGGGAATTATGAAGGCGTCGTGGTTATAAACATAACGTCCCATATCAGGTGACTTTCCTCTATCAACATTCTGCGAATTATTACTTTATTTTCATCATGTAGTGAGCCTAATTTGTACCCGAATTGTTACATTTTAAAAATCTACCTCCTTATAGTTCATTAATCGCAAAATGATATTTCGGCAGAAGTTTAGAAATCCTTGGTCTGTCGAAGTTATTGAATACTGCTATGCCCCACTTTGTAATAATTGCCCCACTTTCTAATATCTGCCCCACTTTGTAATTATCTTGCCCCACTTGGTAATACATGCCCCACTTTGTAATAACTTTTGCCCCACTTTGTAATTTCGGAGCTGCCCCACTTTGTAATTCATCGTTGCCCCACTTTGTAATTTTCGGAGCTGCCCCACTTTGTAATAATGTCTTGCCCCACTTTGTAATTTTTGCAATATATACAGTAGGTAATGTGTTTTTTCCATAACATAACATAACATAAGAAATAAACTTGTAGCAATCTTAACATAACATGCAGACTAATCAGTTCCAGGATTTCGACGTGACCTGTTTTACAGCACAACGTGACAAAAATGCTTAGTGATAGTCACCTCGGGTATATCTACAAATCAAACTCAGATAAAGAAAGCGCTACTTCTAAATAGAATGAAAGAAAGATAAAAAATGTGAACAAAGATACGACAATTTCTACCTGTGTGATTTATTGGAAGCAATTTACTTGTCAAAAAACATTAGAACATAAATGAAAACTATCGAAAATAGAAGCTGGAATGAATAAAAGACTAAAAATCACTTCTTCGATTTCCACACAATGTTTTCTATTATATACCAACCGTAGGTCAGCAGTTGTAAATTTAGCCATGCCGTGTTCCATTTTGGATGGTTCAGGATGGTCTTCAGCTCTATCACCAATCCAGAGAATGAGCCGGCACTTTTTACAATCCTTTGCATGCTCACCCGGATTGAATTTGATGCTATTCTAGTTTTTTTTTGTGGAAGGATCTTTTTATACGGTACGTAAACCCTTGGCAAAAATGTGCGTAATCTTTCGGAATCACTAACAATTCTCCAAAATTTACATACGTTTCGCAAGTGTGCATATGTGGCAACGATATGCGAGGGCCAATTGTAATCGCTGCATTGCAATACTAACATCAAGATCGTTTCTAGAATTTCTGGTGGCAAATCATCGAAGTTGGAATTGCGAACTAAAGTTTGAATAAAATATATATGCCATTGTTTTTGTTACAGGATAACAATACAAAATGATACAATAACGAATGTGCTTACCTTTCCGTGTGCAGTAAGATAAGCTCGAACTTCCAATTGAATGTCTGAGTCTCATACGCTTTCTTGTGTCGTGTTGTGGACGATCTAGGGGGAATTATTATACCAAAAGTTAAGTTGAATGAACTCAGAATTGAATTTTGAAATATTGAAAATAAGACTATTTACCATTCTTTTCACTTTATAGGTAAAACGCAGTGACTGATAAGATGTTTTTGAACACACAAAAGAGTTTCGATACTTTCTTACCTAAAGTAACAGTTTCGTTCCCTCCTTCGCTACCTTCATCTGTCTCATTTTTCTCTTTCCTGTTTTCTAATGCTTCATTAACCTCTTCTCTCCTTTCAAATGTTTCATTATCCTCTTCGCTACCTTCAACTTTTTCATTTTCACCCAATACAACATAGTGTTCTCCACATTCTTCGGCAAAATGTCCTAATGTTTTTCTATTAAAAGGGCAAAAGTCTGTTGGTGTTATGGTAACTTGAGCTTCAGGTCCCAGGGTTGAGATAAGCGTTATTTCGATGTTATATAGCTCAGAGGCAGTTCTTAACGTTAGCTCGCCACCATATGTTCCATTTGAAAACATTCTGTTTAAATATTCACTAAGCGGAATCTCAACGTACATTTAGAGTGGCCACCCTTCATTATCATAGGGATTTTCTTCTAAAAAACCTCGCAATTTCGGCTCTAACTGTTTGGGCAGATCTGAAAATTCCATATTGAGTAAGCGCATGCGCTATAGCACTAAATTGGCAATTTCCATCACCAAGGGGGTCGTATGAAACGGAATACCCTTGATCTTGAAAAACATCAAAGCGATCTTGCTTTGTAAAGCTTGGTTTCCACCTAGCGCTAACGAGCGGTAACTTTTTTTGAGCGGTAACTTTTTTTGAGCGGTAACTAGCGGTAACTTTTCATGTTTCCACACAGCTATAGCTAACGGTAATTATTGTTAATCTTTATGTTTATTCCTTATTCTAACTTCAATTTTTTGAAGCTTCAGTAAAAAGGTGGATTCAAAGGAAAGATTTAGCTTTACTTGGATATTTTTTTATTTTGATGAAGAGAAAAAGAAAAAGAGAAAACATCGCTTTTGTGTTTGTCATTAACATACCGTTGCATACAAATTCTAGCTGATATGCAATTTCATTCCAAGCATTCTCAAAATAACTGTTTTATCTTTATACTCCTTTTTAGATTTGTCGTACAGACACGGATATTTTCGAACAGCTTCAGATAACTCTTCGTTTTCCTGAATACTGAGAACTTGTCTTCTTATTTTTTCAGCCATTTTTTCACAAAAACAGTTTTTACATACAAAAACACTTTATTACAATAAAACTTCTCTATTTAAGATACGAAATATAAAAATTGTCCACTTTCGCAAAAAAAAAAGACTTTCCATCACTTTCTGAACAAAGAAAATCGGCTTTCTTTGATGTTGAGCGGTAACTAGCGCTAAGTATGAAAATTTTTTCATATTTAGCGCTAATTATCACTTGTGTTTCAGTTTCCACTAAAGAAAAAGTTACCGCTCATTCTTTTGTCGCTAGTTACCGCTAGGTGGAAACCGAGCTTAAGTGGTACTAACAAATTCTTTTGATATAATTTTCGTTGTTCCTTATGAAGTTGCTTCAGACTTTTTCCATTTTTCTTCCGTTTATGACATTTCTTGAAACCTGCAATGTCCTCCACCAGAAACCATTCGGCCTCTTTCCTGTCAGTCTTTGGTGATTTAAATTCCACAAAATACCTATTTTTGTCTTTTCCCACCTTCAACACTTTTCCATGCAGAACTAATCGATGGTTGGGTGCTTTTTCTCTTGTTTTTGGCTTTCACCTTATCCCTGGCCTTTACGCTACGCTGTTTTCGTTTTAGAATTTGATTTAAAGTGGGTGGTGACACAGGTTGAATAACTGGTTTGGCCTGACCCTCGACAGGGATTCCACAATTAACTAATTAATTTGACTTCCGTCCATAATATACCTCGAATGCTGACTTCCATCCAAGTTCCTCTCGCTTGTCGTTATTTAAGCGTTTTGCATATTTTGAAAGGTTTTCTACCCAGTTCACACCAACACGTCCTTGAGTTATGAGATCGTATGATATCTTTTTTTGTAAAGTTCTATGCGATCTTTCTACTTTTCCTTGTGATTGAGGGTGGTAAGGTCTGCTTTTAATCATTTTTATTTTTTTTCTCTGACAATACCTTTGAACTGATCCATAAAACTCTTTACCCTGGTCACTTTGTAAAATACTAGGGGTCCCATGTAAATTGTAAATTTTCTCAAGCTCCATTCTAACCTTGCTTGCATGTTTTGAAGTTAGTGGTACTAACCAGTGAAAGCGAGAAAAGACATCGAGTAAGGACAGTACATAACGATACGTTTTTCTTTGATATTCAACATGTATATTTTTCATGTCGACCAGATCGATTTGATGGATATGATGAACCTGGAAAGCAAACAATACTTTTTTTAAATTGTCTCATTATCTAGCGTAATTAACACAAGTCAACTGTCGATAACAATAAAGGTAATACAAAAATACAAAATAACGTCATTTCACAATTATGTGAATCAATTCAGCAACCTTGATCACAGTCTTCTTAAGTTTTGATGATAAGAAAGGGGGACCCAACGTCGCAAATAAACAATATCCAGTTTGACAGTAAAAAGAGGATATTAGTTCTTTTTCTCCTGGCGATATATGATAAAAAAACGACGAGAATTGAAATATTTCTGAAAACTGTGCATTACAATCCATTGGCCTAAATGATGGACACTTCCACTTAATAAATTCCCAAACTTCAATCTTTGCCTGGTGTTACTGATATGGATGGCAACCAAAACGAAGAGCATGCACAAAGTTTTCTTTTAATGCATTTAATAATAACAAAATTTGGCTTTCAGTGGATTGCGGCAATACATTAGATATGCAACGAAGCCAAACTTCTAAAAAACTATCTAACGCACAAGAGAAAATACCTGAAATAAATCGATTTGAATTCAAAAAATGGACGTCATCCTTGTTCATGCTAGTTAGCTAATTATACTGTCTATGGTGCTAAAGTACTGCTACTATAGCCTAGTGACTACTGTACTGAAAAATAAGCCTTTTATTTACAGAAGTAGTCTATAACAAATGTCTGATTTTCTATGATCTGTGAGCAGTTCAGCAAAATAAAATAGTTCATATAAATCATGCAAACACATGGAACGATGACTTACAACTTTGTTTACAGTCAGTATCACACAGGTTTCAGACAAAAATACATATATATTTTGTACAACAAATGTCTTATGTTCTATGATCTGTGAGCAGTTCAGCAAAATAAAATAGTTTATAGAAATCATGCAAAAACATATAAAACGAAAACTTACAATTGTTTACAGTTTTAGTAGTATCAACACAGGTTTTAGACAAAAATAAAACCTAGCAAGCTATATAATTGATTTTTTAAAAGAAGTACTGTTTACAACAAATATACTTCAGAAATATACACATTGAACGAAAACTTACCACTTCTTTTCCTTCGACTTCAAAAATTTTTCGCGTGAAAAAAACTCTAGCAAGACCACGAGGGATTTTGTATAGTGCACACGTTTAGTTCGGGATACATGAATTGTCTTGATTACTAAAAATTTGTTACGGAACTTTCACCGGCATTCTGCTTTGAATAAGTGAGAAGGCGATTTCGCAATAGCGTACACGGTTAGTTATGAATACATAATTCGGTCTCGATTATAGAAAATATATATTACGTTTTCACAAACTTTGACCGGAATTTTGTTTTGAATAAGGAAGCGTGGATTTGTTTGGTCATGCTAAGGCGTAAATATCTCACGCTTCGACTATGCTGCCGCCCCCTTAAGGGGCGGCAATTAGCATAAAAGATAATTTATTACTTACATCAAATACACTTGGTTTTTTGGCATATACTCACTTTAACGGGTTTTGATTTTGGGAATAGTTTTTGGACCGGACATGTTTCGCAAATTTCTTATTTTGATTTTGTTATTGAAATTAAGGCTCGTATTGTTAAGTTACATTCATCTAATGCGAGAAGACGAGTATGAGATAATAGCGGATTTGATAGTGAACGATGGACAATCCAAACTCCCAGTGAAAGACAGGACTGCCACTCACAGAAGCGCGTACATCAAATACTGGAGATTAAAAAATGATCTGAAAATAGATTCGAATGGATTAATTTTTTTTCAAGGTAAAAAGGTTTTGAAAAATAAATAAAATTAAATAAAGTGGTAGCGAAAACATTCAAAAAAAGTAAATCCGCTGGATATAAAAAACTAAGGAACAGAGCTGCAGACGGATATGCGGGAATCAGTGGCAGAAAAATTCTCAGTATAACATCAAATGATACTGAGTTTAAAAAATTCACTGTGAAATTCAACAACAAGCAGTTCCTAAACCAGTCACTGCAAATGAGGTAGGTTCTATTCATACTGTGATCATTTCAAATTAAATGTAAAGGCATGGGGAAGAAAACCTCGCCCTCTAGTTGATTTGCGACGTTGGGTCCCCCTTTCTTATCATCAAAACCTAAGAAGACTGTGATCAAGGTTGCTGAATTGATTTACATAATTGTGAAATGACGTTATTTTGTATTTTTGTATTACCTTTATTGTTATCGACAGTTGACTTGTGTTAATTACGCTAGATAATGAGACAATTTAAAAAAAGTATTGTTTGCTTTCCAGGTTCATCATATCCATCAAATCGATCTGGTCGACATGAAAAATATACAAGTTGAATATCAAAGAAAAACGTATCGTTATGTACTGTCCTTACTCGATGTCTTTTCTCGCTTTCACTGGTTAGTACCACTAACTTCAAAACATGCAAGCAAGGTTAGAATGGAGCTTGAGAAAATTTACAATTTCCATGGGACCCCTAGTATTTTACAAAGTGACCAGGGTAAAGAGTTTTATGGATCAGTTCAAAGGTATTGTCAGAGAAAAAAAATAAAAATGATTAAAAGCAGACCTTACCACCCTCAATCACAAGGAAAAGTAGAAAGATCGCATAGAACTTTACAAAAAAAGATATCATACGATCTCATAACTCAAGGACGTGTTGGTGTGAACTGGGTAGAAAACCTTTCAAAATATGCAAAACGCTTAAATAACGACAAGCGAGAGGAACTTGGATGGAAGTCAGCATTCGAGGTATATTATGGACGGAAGTCAAATTAATTAGTTAATTGTGGAATCCCTGTCGAGGGTCAGGCCAAACCAGTTATTCAACCTGTGTCACCACCCACTTTAAATCAAATTCTAAAACGAAAACAGCGTAGCGAAAAGGCCAGGGATAAGGTGAAAGCAAAAAACAAGAGAATTGCTGATAGAACTGTAGCTTACTTTCGTAAAAGAAATAAGTGTTCAGAGTATGAAATCGGCGGTGAAGTGTTGGTCAGACATGGAGAAAAACGAAAAGGTAAAAAAGCACCCAACCATCGATTAGTTCTGCATGGAAAAGTGTTGAAGGTGGAAAAAGACAACAATAGGTATTTTGTGGAATTTAAATCACCAAAGACTGACAGGAAAGAGGCCGAATGGTTTCTGGTGGAGGACATTGCAGATTTCAAGAAATGTCATAAACGGAAGAAAAATGGAAAAAGTCTGAAGCAACTTCATAAGGAACAACGAAAATTATATCAAAAGAATTTGTTAGTACCACTTAAGCTTGGTTTCCACCTAGCGCTAACTAGCGCTAATGAGCGGTAACTAGCGATAAAAGAATGAGCGGTAACTTTTTCTTTAGTGGAAACTGAAACACAAGCGATAATTAGCGCTAAATATGAAAATTTCATACTTAGCGCTAGTTACCGCTCAACATCAAAGAAAGCCGATTTTCTTTGTTCAGAAAGTGATGGAAAGTCTTTTTTTTTCGAAAGTGGACAAATTTTTTTTTATATTTCGCATCTTAAATAGAGAAGTTTTATTGTAATAAAGTGTTTTTGTATGTAAAAACTGTTTTTGTCAAAAAATGGCTGAAAGAATAAGAAGACAAGTTCTCAGTATTCAGGAAAACGAAGAGTTATCTGAAGCTGTTCGAAAATATCCGTGTCTGTACGACAAATCTAAAAAAGAGTATAAAGATAAAACAGTTGTTTTGAGAATGCTTGGAATGAAATTGCATATCAGCTAGAATTTGTATGCAACGGTATGTTAATGACGAACCCAAAAACGATGTTTTCTCTTTTTCTTTTTCTCTTCATCAAAATAAAAAAATATCCAAGTAAAGCTAAATCTTTCCTTTGAATCCACGTTTTTACTGAAGCTTCAAAAAATTGAAGTTAGAATAAGGAATAAACATAAAGATTAACAATAATTACCGTTAGCTATAGCTGTGTGGAAACATGAAAAGTTACCGCTAGTTACCGCTCAAAAAAAGTTACCGCTCGTTAGCGCTAGGTGGAAACCAAGCTTTACAAAGCAAGATCGCTTTGATGTTTTTCAAGATCAAGAGTATTCCGTTTCATACGACCCCCTTGGTGATGGAAATTGCCAATTTAGTGCTATAGCGCATGCGCTTACTCAATATGGAATTTTCAGATCTGCCCAAACAGTTAGAGCCGAAATTGCGAGGTTTTTTAGAAGAAAATCCCTATGATAATGAAGGGTGGCCACTCGAAATGTACGTTGAGATTCCGCTTAGTGAATATTTAAACAGAATGTTTTCAAATGGAACATATGGTGGCGAGCTAACGTTAAGAACTGCCTCTGAGCTATATAACATCGAAATAACGCTTATCTCAACCCTGGGACCTGAAGCTCAAGTTACCATAACACCAACAGACTTTTGCCCTTTTAATAGAAAAACATTAGGACATTTTGCCGAAGAATGTGGAGAACACTATGTTGTATTGGGTGAAAATGAAAAAGTTGAAGGTAGCGAAGAGGATAATGAAACATTTGAAAGGAGAGAAGAGGTTAATGAAGCATTAGAAAACAGGAAAGAGAAAAATGAGACAGATGAAGGTAGCGAAGGAGGGAACGAAACTGTTACTTTAGGTAAGAAAGTATCGAAACTCTTTTGTGTGTTCAAAAACATCTTATCAGTCACTGCGTTTTACCTATAAAGTGAAAAGAATGGTAAATAGTCTTATTTTCAATATTTCAAAATTCAATTCTGAGTTCATTCAACTTAACTTTTGGTATAATAATTCCCCCTAGATCGTCCACAACACGACACAAGAAAGCGTATGAGACTCAGACATTCAATTGGAAGTTCGAGCTTATCTTACTGCACACGGAAAGGTAAGCACATTCGTTATTGTATCATTTTGTATTGTTATCCTGTAACAAAAACAATGGCATATATATTTTATTCAAACTTTAGTTCGCAATTCCAACTTCGATGATTTGCCACCAGAAATTCTAGAAACGATCTTGATGTTAGTATTGCAATGCAGCGATTACAATTGGCCCTCGCATTTCGTTGCCACATATGCACAATTGCGAAACGTATGTAAATTTTGGAGAATTGTTTGTGATTCCGAAAGATTACGCAAATTTTTGCCAAGGGTTTACGTACCGTATAAAAAAATCCTTCCACAAAAAAAAGCTAGAATAGCATCAAATTCAATCCGGGTGAGCATGCAAAGGATTGTAAAAAGTGCCGGCTCATTCTCTGGATTGGTGATAGAGCTGAAGACCATCCTGAACCATCCGAAAGGAACACGGCATGGCTAAATTTACAACTGCTGGCCTATGGTTGGTATATAATAGAAAACATTGTGTGGAAATCGAAGAAGTGATTTTTAGTCTTTTATTCATTCCAGCTTCTATTTTCGATAGTTTTCATTTATGTTCTAATGTTTTTTGACAAGTAAATTGCTTCCAATAAATCACACAGGTAGAAATTGTCGTATCTTTGTTCACATTTTTTATCTTTCTTTCATTCTATTTAGAAGTAGCGCTTTCTTTATCTGAGTTTGATTTGTAGATATACCCGAGGTGACTATCACTAAGCATTTTTGTCACGTTGCTTGCTGTAAAACAGGTCACGTCGAAATCCTCGAACTGATGATTAGTCTGCATGTTATGTTAAGATTGCTACAAGTTTATTTCTTATTGCGGAGAGTAGCGGAGCCCATTTCCTCATTAAATAAGCCAAATATAAAAGAAAAAGTAAGCACGGTGGAGAGTATATAGCATTTCTATACACGATTTTGTCCCTATACATCCAAAATATTAAATTTCGGCCGAAAACCAGTGCCATTCAGCAATTTATTATGGTCATTCTCTGGTAAAGTTTTTAGTGAGCGAGACAGCGTGTTTTTAGGGCACGACGATGGAGTTTTTGTTGGCTTTTAAAGATGGTGCTAAGCGTAGAGCGCTACCTAGAAACGAAATGAGATTTTTCAAGAACGTATAGTGGAGGTTATGTACCTAGTATATATATCACTATTTTTTACATGTTATAGACCCCTTCTTTATCCTTAATTACAACTAAAGCTAGCTAGCACAACAGTAGCATAAAACTACCTACTAGCATCATAAGAGAATTCTTTAGGACAGATTTTCAAGCTAGCTAGCTGCTACACATTCTGCACAGTGAGTGACATAATTCTGCTCTAATTGGGAATGTCTATCACATAGCTTGTGCTTATTAGTTACATCCGTCTCCACAAAATATGTTGGCCCTTGGCAATTTGAATTTGAATGTTAGCATAAAATACTAGGTAGCTATACATACTAGCTTAAAAAATTCTTGCAGACAGATAACAAAGCTAGCATAAAATTAACTACTTAACTGGGATGAAACTACCAATGTAGCTAGCATAAAATTAGCTATTTTTTGCGTGAGATACTTCTACTCTGAATGAACCATCACATATCTTGTTCTATAGCTATATTCATCCACAAAAATTGTTGTCTCTAACAATTTAATACCAAAAACGAAAAAGTTTAACAAAGTCAGCAAAAGTACATAGCTAGCTACATATAGTACATATAGTACGTTCCGTCCCCCGTTAATGATCAATGTTTATATATATATATAAGGCTGATGTGGCTTACATGTAATCGTTATGCTGCTCAGCCACAAAGGGCATTCATTTTTAACATTCAGGGGGAGTGGATAGCCATATTTTTGTGAACGATTCCAGCTATATTGTAGGCATTTCAGGAAATCAACTTTTTTTAACCCTGCCCGAAATTATTTCAATATATATAAATATATATATATCGGGAAACTTTTTCAACATCTGCATTTGTTATTACTGAGGCGTTTTAAATTCTGACAAGTGGTTCTCAGGGATTAACACCTAGAAAATCTTCAAATATCTAAATATCGCATTCATTTTTTGACAGAAATTATTTCTATATCAAATAACCTTTTTTTACATCAACGTCTATATTTCTGTTACAGTGGCTTTTTAAATTCTGACAAGCGGTTCTAGTGCAATCGTCACATGTATTAAAAATCTTCATATATATATATCCATTTTTCTTATTTAATTTTCCAATATGTATACAAATATTGTCCCGATAATTTCTGTTTTATTAACTTGACCTGAACTTTTACACCAATGCGGGATATCAAGCTTAAGTCCAGCTCTAGCTAGACCAAGCTAGCCAAATTAATTGCTATTGTTTGAAGTTTCTGTTTAGTTGGAATTTTTTATCCTATTGTCACGAAAACTTGTTCTCCAAAATAAAACTGCTGTCTGATTAGCTGGACAGGGTAACAACGAGCTATATCCGCTGTTTTTTTTTAAACCGAAGTTGCAATAAAGGTTTTTTGGAAAATGTGTTACGCTTATCAGATGTCACGATTAATGCAGTTTTGTTTTGCTTTGAGAGGGTAAAAACAGGTTATAAACTGTATTTTTATTTTTAAATGTTACAAAATTTTCCACAAAGTAAAATTGTTTTAGGTGCGTAGGATAACAACAGGTTGTTAACTGTCTGTTTGTTTATGCCCGCTTATCGGGTGATAGGCGTATATATATGTGCGACATTGTTTACCTATACTAAGCGCTCACCCTGGATTGAAATTAACTTTTTAAGTTTTGCGAGAAACATTTTGAGAAATTCGCTAAGATGGGCACAACATATAAACTGTATTTTTGAAGAAAAGTTATTATTTGAAAAATATATTACACCTGAAACATCTTACTGTTGTGTGTGCTTCACATAATTTATGATGTACTGCATACTTGTACTAAAGCGCTCCACATGAATGTGTGGCACAGTTTACAAAACGTATAAATCGCTCTACACCAGACGTTTAACGCCGGGTGTTACAGGTACTTGTGACTAAACCAGACATTTCAACGCCAGGTCCCCCTGTCTAGTTAGTAAAAAGGCTATGTGAGCATATATAAGTTGTTTTTATTTTAGTCGCTGTTTTTATTTAAACCAAATTTGCAATAAATTTTTTTTTGGAAAATGTATTACGCCTATCTGATTTCACGATTAATTTTTGATCTTGCACAGGAACTTTTCCCATAAAATGTTGCAGGATTCTTTTTGCTTGAACAGGGTAAAAAGAGGTCATAAGCGGTGTTTTTATTTTTAAATGTTACAAAAACTTTTTCACAAAATATGTGTAGGGTAACAACAGGTTGTTTACTGTCTGTTTATTTGAACCAAAGTTAGAATAGTTTTTGAAAGGGGTATTATGTCAAAGCGTATGTATGACACAGTATACCTGTGTTTCTATTTAACAGAAGTTGCGCTAAAGTTTTTTTAAAAAGGTTTATTTACCTAATGGCCCACTGCAGATTAAAGTACATATATATATATATTAAGTTTCACGGGGAACATTTTGTGAAAAATACAAAAGGTTTGCTGACTTTTTTCGCTCTGACATGGCACAATATGTAAATTGTGTTTTTATTCCAGCTAAAGTTGAAGGAAAGATATTTTTTGAAAAATATATTACACCCGAAACACTGCTGTGTGTGATTCACTCGATTAACGATATACTGCATACCTTTGCTAAAGCGCTCCACCTGAATGTGTAGTACAGTTTACAATTTGTATATATTCATTTGTAAAAATTTGTATATATATTCATGCCCTGTTGGTCTAATGGCTATGACACTCATGCAAATGAGAGATCCAGGTTCAAATCCTGGACAGGGCTAGGAAAAGTATAATTATCTTGCATCTACAACAAGCAGGTATTCATAAGTATATGATATTAGCTATATTGAGTATAATAGGTAATCTCTGAGTCGTAGAGGGGGGAATTGCGTACATTCATCGCTTTCATTTATAGAGCCCAAAAATGCTTTGTTTTTGTAATAGATCTATCACTTTATGGTAAAAGGTTTTGTGTTGATAAACCTGCTAGGCACAAGAAACCAAAGAAGGCGTTTTTTACTAAACTTTTTTGCCTTTCTTGTGGACTTCTCTGATTATTTCTAATTCTTGACTTTTTAATGTTGTTGTCATTGGAACCAAGTTAATTTTTAATCTCAGATTTATCAAAATATGATATTTTTTTCGGCGTTATGACCGATTGTTTAAATACTTGTATTAGCACATAATTCTGCTAACATGATTCACTGTATATTGACCTGATATAAATTTGAGACCTTTTTTATGAGCTATTGAATTTGAAATATTTGCACCTTAATATGTTCTATACTCCTGGCCTAATATGATACATATCTTAGACATATTGAGTATACACAATCTTTCAGTTGTAGGGGGGAGATTTTCTATTAGGTGCCTGCCCCTGCCTTGCCGTTCCCTGGCCTTGCCAGCACTGACCGTTCCTTTGCCTACTCTTCCTATGCCTTTTCTGGTGCCTGCCTACTATGCCCTTGCCTGTGCCTCCCATGCCTTGCCTACCCCTGCCTTGCTGATTCCTCTTCCTGTTTCCTTGCCTGCCTTTGCGGTGCCCTTTCCTTGCCATGCTTAATGCCTTTGCCTTGGCAACCTCTCCGCAACACTTTCTATACTAGTGTTATGTTATGTTATGCAAAAAACACATTACCTACTGTATATATTGTATCTTTGAAACGTGGTTGTATTATATTTCTGTTATGTTATGGTATAAAAACACTTCAGCTAGTACATTTTTTAAAAAAAGAAAGCCAGTGCATGTAATGTTACAACGCTTGCTAATAAAAATTAAAAGTAATCATTCTACTAACGTGTGACACGCGTTTCATTGCAAATAACAAGACAGAGCATCCAGAACACCGATAACATCAAAAAAGATGACGTCATAAAAATTACATATTAGTCGGCATGCGAAAAAACAAAAATTACAAAGTGGGGCAAGACATTATTACAAAGTGGGGCAGTTCCGAAAATTACAAAGTGGGGCAACGATGAATTACAAAGTGGGGCAGCCCCGTAATTTCAAAGTGGGGCAAAAGTTATTACAAAGTGGGGCAGGTATTACAAAGTGGGGCAAGATAATTATAAAGTGGGGCAGATATTACAAAGTGGGACAATTATTACAAAGTGGGGCATAACAAACACGTACACAAGGATATTTATTACCAATTTCTTCGACCTACCACATAGAATTTGATACTGCTAAACTGATACGTTACAAAAGTGGAGCTGCGAAGGAATATAATTTAACCTTCAATCATTGTGGAGCATTTGTTTTTCATTTAAATAGTGCCACGAATAAATCTTTGAACATTCTGAAATTGTTCAAGAAGACTAATACAATTGATAACATCTTAAAAGTCAAAGTTTCAGAAGAAAAACCGGCAACAATTCACTACAAGATCAAAACAGGAGCAATGACGATCAAGCTGCAATATACGGTAAAAAACAAGCTTGGGAACTTTTGTAGTTTTTAGACTGTTTATAAACGTTTAAGTTCTTTTTTAAACTTTGAGCACCATGCCACCCAAGGGTAATAAGGCACATGTTAATAAAAATACCTTGGGCATACACCAAAGTTACGAAAAGAAATTGAATGAAATGGAGACAAAAAAATCAAGAACAAGATCAACTCTTGTTATACAGAAAATATTTTTTAGACCTCATAAAAGATGAGCTAGAAAAATTAAAAGTAGAGATAAAGGAACTACAATCATGTTCATAATAGTTTTGGAAAAACCACTTTCCCCCTCCCCCCCACTCTTCAGTGTTGGTTGGAGGTCTTTTCCAGAGTCGCCGACAGTATTTTGGGGCACAAATCAACTCAAAATCAACACTGACTGTAGGGGGAGAGGGGGAAAACTCTGAAAAAAGCCTCAAAAGCCGTTTTTCCAATAATTTATGAACATGATTGTCTGTAAATGACATAAAAAAATTGAAAAGGGCTTCCCCTTGTTTAGAGCCAAAATTTTTCTTTGATGACACGTTCCACACGTTCCGCACACGTTCCACACCCGTTCCAAGGTGCTCCACCATCGGTTGCACCTAAATTAAACACGTTCCACACGTACCGCCAACTTCAATGAAATTGAAGTAAAGTTTAATTTTTATAAAAAATTGGCGGAACGTGTGGAACGTGTGCTACTGCAGTCTCACCTTGTACACTTGGCTATGGAACTTGAGTGGAACGTGTGCGGAACGTGTGTGGAACGTGTGTGTTTTCCATTTCTTTTATATTATGAAGTGTCTATGTTATATAAAGAACAATTTTAGTCATGTATACATAATATATAAGCATATATAAGCTCTTGCCACATACGACAAACAATAAGAAACAAACAGACAATAGGAGGCCTGGAACCTAGTTTATGAAACAAGAAAACCAACCAGCTCTGCATGCACAGTATAAGGAATGACACAGTAGTACTTGTCCTTAATTCAGCCAACACAAACGCACACAAAAGCTTTTATAAAAAAAGCCGCTTAAAAAAACTAAGTCTCAAATTTTAGAGATCTGTAAATGACATAAAAAAATTGAAAAGGGCTTCCCCTTGTTTAGAGCCAAAATTTTTCTTTGATGACACGTTCCACACGTTCCGCACACGTTCCACACCCGTTCCAAGGTGCTCCACCATCGGTTGCACCTAAATTAAACACGTTCCACACGTACCGCCAACTTCAATGAAATTGAAGTAAAGTTTAATTTTTATAAAAAATTGGCGGAACGTGTGGAACGTGTGCTACTGCAGTCTCACCTTGTACACTTGGCTATGGAACTTGAGTGGAACGTGTGCGGAACGTGTGTGGAACGTGTGTGTTTTCCATTTCTTTTATATTATGAAGTGTCTATGTTATATAAAGAACAATTTTAGTCATGTATACATAATATATAAGCATATATAAGCTCTTGCCACATACGACAAACAATAAGAAACAAACAGACAATAGGAGGCCTGGAACCTAGTTTATGAAACAAGAAAACCAACCAGCTCTGCATGCACAGTATAAGGAATGACACAGTAGTACTTGTCCTTAATTCAGCCAACACAAACGCACACAAAAGCTTTTATAAAAAAAGCCGCTTAAAAAAACTAAGTCTCAAATTTTAGAGACAATCATGTTCATAATAGTTTTGGAAAAACCACTTTCCCCCTCCCCCCCACTCTTCAGTGTTGGTTGGAGGTCTTTTCCAGAGTCGCCGACAGTATTTTGGGGCACAAATCAACTCAAAATCAACACTGACTGTAGGGGGAGAGGGGGAAAACTCTGAAAAAAGCCTCAAAAGCCGTTTTTCCAATAATTTATGAACATGATTGTCTGTAAATGACATAAAAAAATTGAAAAGGGCTTCCCCTTGTTTAGAGCCAAAATTTTTCTTTGATGACACGTTCCACACGTTCCGCACACGTTCCACACCCGTTCCAAGGTGCTCCACCATCGGTTGCACCTAAATTAAACACGTTCCACACGTACCGCCAACTTCAATGAAATTGAAGTAAAGTTTAATTTTTATAAAAAATTGGCGGAACGTGTGGAACGTGTGCTACTGCAGTCTCACCTTGTACACTTGGCTATGGAACTTGAGTGGAACGTGTGCGGAACGTGTGTGGAACGTGTGTGTTTTCCATTTCTTTTATATTATGAAGTGTCTATGTTATATAAAGAACAATTTTAGTCATGTATACATAATATATAAGCATATATAAGCTCTTGCCACATACGACAAACAATAAGAAACAAACAGACAATAGGAGGCCTGGAACCTAGTTTATGAAACAAGAAAACCAACCAGCTCTGCATGCACAGTATAAGGAATGACACAGTAGTACTTGTCCTTAATTCAGCCAACACAAACGCACACAAAAGCTTTTATAAAAAAAGCCGCTTAAAAAAACTAAGTCTCAAATTTTAGAGACAATCATGTTCATAATAGTTTTGGAAAAACCACTTTCCCCCTCCCCCCACTCTTCAGTGTTGGTTGGAGGTCTTTTCCAGAGTCGCCGACAGTATTTTGGGGCACAAATCAACTCAAAATCAACACTGACTGTAGGGGGAGAGGGGGAAAACTCTGAAAAAAGCCTCAAAAGCCGTTTTTCCAATAATTTATGAACATGATTGTCTGTAAATGACATAAAAAAATTGAAAAGGGCTTCCCCTTGTTTAGAGCCAAAATTTTTCTTTGATGACACGTTCCACACGTTCCGCACACGTTCCACACCCGTTCCAAGGTGCTCCACCATCGGTTGCACCTAAATTAAACACGTTCCACACGTACCGCCAACTTCAATGAAATTGAAGTAAAGTTTAATTTTTATAAAAAATTGGCGGAACGTGTGGAACGTGTGCTACTGCAGTCTCACCTTGTACACTTGGCTATGGAACTTGAGTGGAACGTGAGTGGAACGTGTGCGGAACGTGTGTGGAACGTGTGTGTTTTCCATTTCTTTTATATTATGAAGTGTCTATGTTATATAAAGAACAATTTTAGTCATGTATACATAATATATAAGCATATATAAGCTCTTGCCACATACGACAAACAATAAGAAACAAACAGACAATAGGAGGCCTGGAACCTAGTTTATGAAACAAGAAAACCAACCAGCTCTGCATGCACAGTATAAGGAATGACACAGTAGTACTTGTCCTTAATTCAGCCAACACAAACGCACACAAAAGCTTTTATAAAAAAAGCCGCTTAAAAAAACTAAGTCTCAAATTTTAGAGACAATCATGTTCATAATAGTTTTGGAAAAACCACTTTCCCCCTCCCCCCCACTCTTCAGTGTTGGTTGGAGGTCTTTTCCAGAGTCGCCGACAGTATTTTGGGGCACAAATCAACTCAAAATCAACACTGACTGTAGGGGGAGAGGGGGAAAACTCTGAAAAAAGCCTCAAAAGCCGTTTTTCCAATAATTTATGAACATGATTGTAGGTATAAATAGTAAAAAAACGAAATAAACTTCTGAAAAGAAAGGATTACTTAGTGTGTCGCGCAGAAAGGAAAATCATACCCAACAAGTAATACTTTACTAAATAGAGTCAAAATAGCTTGTAGAAAAGAAACATTGGATGCGTGTTTGCAACATGGTGCCTCTGAAAAAAATATGGAGCCCGCAGTGATTGGTATGCTGGATACCCTTAGTAGTTAGAGCAAGGCAACGAATTCATCAAATAAAATTCCAACTACAAAATTATCATTAAAATCCGCAATAGAAAAGAAAGTCGTGAAGCAGTGAAATGACCAGTAGTATGCATCCGACGATAACGTTCTAAGATCTTTAAATACATACTATAACCATAATGTTCTTAGAAAAAATAAGTATTTATGTATTAGAAAAGCCAACAGGCAAGCTAGCTTTAAAAATAAAAGTATCCCAAATTTATACCATATAGTATTCTGTCCAAGCTATAAACAACATTGAAATTGGAAATCTAATTCAAGTGTCAACACTTGTTGATGAAGCTTAATCGGTTCGTGATGTGTACAGAGAACCTGCAGATTATATTGTTCAATTAGCAAAATTTTATCTGCTTGTCAATTTCGATAAAATGCGATCATTTGACACTTTTACTCGAAAGGATGACGATTCGTTTTTATTTGTAATGTCAGTAGTAGGGGGAAATGGTGTGCCTATATGTGGTATGAGTATATATTGATTTCATTTGTGAACGTTGGTGAAAGAATCGCTAGTAGCACAGAACATAGTGATGTAGGTGATGTTGAAGAGAACTCCAAAATTGTGTCAAATTTTGTGTTGAAGCTAATTTCGGATATCAAATATTTGGAAAATAATGTATTTGAGGTGAAAGTAAATTCAGTGATGACAAAGGTAGAGTTTAAATTAGGAGAGCTACCCAATGATATGAAGAATGTTGGCATTCCTAGCTGGTGAACTATCTAATTCAACCCATTTTTTTTCACTTTTGGTAATGTTACACAAAAAAATTGCATCGAACCTAAAAAATTTTATGGTGAGAGTGGCGACTGGAAACCATTTTCTTTCCAAAAAAGATTTGAAGATGGGGTCGAAAGAAACATGATGGAATATACTCACATCATTCATATCAAAGGATTTAAAGGGTAGACAAGAATTCCATCCATTTGTTGATAAATATATTGACTGTGCAAAAGTCGAACCACTACACTTGAAAAATAACACCATTAAAGAACGCCCAATGTCTTATTTGCTAAATTGCTATCGTTTATACATCATAATATGCAGTGCAATTTTTTGGAAAAAAAGATTAAAAGAAGAAGAAGGAAAATTACAAGCAAGCACATTGATAAACTCAACCAGTTAAGTGCTCCCAAAAAGACACAATTCTTCCTTTTTCCAAGGAGATAATTGTCACATACGAACAAAACTTTGAAAAACACAGAGTAGGACAGGACTTATGTAAAAGGTACAAGCGTTTCGACCCATATTCCTGAACCAAGGTACCCAAAATGTCTAGCTGGGTCACCTCAAAAGAGGTCTGCGAACAGTCTTCAGCAGGAACCAGACATTTCTTCCATCCGTAAAACTTTTCATCTGTCCTACTCAGTACAATCTTGTGTGACTGGGGTAATAAGTGGAGTCGTCACTCTCCAAAGATAAGACCAGTACAGTCAAACCTCCTTGCTGGCATATTTTATTTATTGCTTTTTTTATGTTTAATTTTGACTGGGGTAATAAGTGGAGTCGTCACTCTCCAAAGATAAGATCAGTGCAGTCAAACCCCCTGGCTGGCATAAGTTTTTTTTGTTTTTTGTTTTTATATTGACTGGGACAATAAATGGAGCCGTCACTCTCCAAAGACAAGACTAAAAAAAGCAATTAAAATAGTCAACCCCCCTTGCTGACATAAACCGTAATTTATGGTGTTGATGGCTGCACTTTACCTAAGCTCTTTAAGAAAAAGGATGTAAGGTTGAACACCATGTGGCAAGTTTTTTTGCAAGGGACCACTGCTCTGTCGTTGCAATGAAACCACTTACCATGCACTTGATTATAACACTAATCTCTCCACTGCATAAAAAAATGATTTTACTAAAAATTGTAGTTTTACATTGCTTATTGTTTGATCTTATATAGGTGGCCATCACCTACATTGGTATGTTATACTATCTGATGGTCTCCCCGTAGATATTTATTTAATGTAAAATATACAGCTATCTTACATGAAATAAATACTACTACTACTACTTACTATGCACTTGATTATAAGTTACGATAGTATAATGCCCGTTGTCCAAATTTCCAGAGTGGTTAATTACAGCCCTTAAGTTGTAGTGCTTGCGACAAGAGACTTCATTTTCTACAGTGACATGTATAGAAATGGTGCCCAGGTAAGATGTAACAGGAGAACAAACCTAAGACACAAGACCTTTGTTATAGGCAAAGTGTTTTAACTGCAAAATTAAAAGTGGACTGCACTGTGTCACTTCTTTTTCCACTGTTGCAGTTTGGTGACTATTACAGTACTGACAGAAGTACGAGTTAACACCTGACAGTTCTTCGCTCTCCAAAAAATTATTGGAGCTAATATTATAGCAATTGTTAAAAGTAGTACAGATTTTTACACGAGTGTTGAATTATGTTCCAAAGAAAGGAAACGCTGAAAACAACTTGGGTATGAGATATTCAAGAATCTTTAGCGCATCATACTGGGTGAACGGATTGAAAGCGCTACCTCTTGCAGGAGAAATACAGGCTTTTAATGCATTAAGGAATGAAGATGGATTTACTGGAACCTTGGAGGAGGATAATTTGCATAAAATACTTACTGGTCTAATGACCCTTCTAGTTAAAATTGTTGAGATTACACCCTCTAAATATCGAAACGCAGTGCAAGATCCCCCTTTTTGCAGGGATAGTCTGCAGATTGAAGGTAATTGAACCAAACAACCCTCTCTACACAATACAATACGTACAACTAACGGTCGCTACACAAAAACAGACAACATAAAAACAGAAGACAAACAATACGACAACATTACAACAAAGAATTTACTATAAAAAATAAATAAATAAATATAAAACTATAAAGAAGAGCAGATTTTTCAACTTTAACTTCATGCAAAGTATCTATGTTCTCTTCACATGGGCAATTTAATTGAAGGAGAATTAAAGTTTTGGTCGTGCTAGAAGTTAAAAGTATGTCCGGACGAAGTTGAGTTATTGCGAGATAAGGTGGAACTATTAACGTTAAATGTAAGTCTGACAGTACTCTCCAATCAGAGGCCAAGTGAAGTATTCCTTGAATTTTTGAAGGTTTTTTGGTGGGAAGACGTTTACCAGCCGGAACAAAGGATATTTTGTGACATCTACAATCGTGTGCATAAATTTCTGGAAAAACCATGAATTTCATGTTTTTCACGTTTTTCTAAGCTAGGTAGCTATCTCAAGTCTCCCCTCCCCTAAACAGAGTTGACTTTGGTCTGGGTGTCCTTTGCAGTCCTCAACTTTGATTAGGGGAGGGGGGGGGGAGGGGGAGTTGAAAGTGGCTTTGGAATCAGTTTTCCAAAACATTTATGCACACGATTGTCTAAGAAATTTTAGACATTGTTTTTTTTTCGGGTCTGATAGCTATGTCTTTTGAGACTGCTTCTCATGTGAATGTGAAGTGCACATATACTTTGAGTGACTCTGTTCTCTATGTATTGTGTATTTTAATATGTGTTGGGGGACTGGGCACTAGCCAAAATTCTGTTGTTTACATTTTTGGGCGGTTTTAATGTTATCGCTATACGTAGCTATGCTTCTGTATATATATGTTTTTTCTTTTACTTAGAAGTTAATTAAAATAATCATGAACAAAAACAACAACAACAACAACAAAAACAAAAAGATGCCATTGGAGGTTTCGGTGCGGTTGCGATACCTTCACCAAGACAAAGGACTGAAAATTTGTTAGCTCGTCAAGCGGAAAGAGTTTAATCAATATTCCAAATCCAACGTATACATGCACGCCAAGAAACCAATTGAAGATATAAAAGAAGACAGGCGAAAATAAAATAAAGGCCGTCCGAAGCTGCTGACAGTGAGAGACGAAAGGAACATAATTCATTCAATCGGCACTTTAAGGCAGCAAGAGGGGTCGTTCTGTACAAGGCGGTTAAGGGTGGAAGCTGGCGCGGAAGAAAATATTTCAGACACCACTGTGAGGAGATGCATGAACCGCTACGGATACAACTACGTGCAGGCAAGGCGAAAAGGATTGTTATTTGGAAAGGACCTGAAAAGACAACTGGCATTTGGACGGAAAATGATTAAATATCCTTCAGATTTCTGGACACACGGGATCAGCTTCTACCTTGACGGTTCGTCGTTTACCCACAAGACAAATCCACGCGATCAAGCGAAAAGCGGGCGGTCGATGGTGTGGAGGAAAAAGTCTGAGGGACTGGACCCGTTGTGCACCGCTAAGGGTAAAAAAGTTGGCTCCGGGGACGAATGGCTCACTACATGGTTTGCATTTCCTACCAAAAGGGTGTAATGTTATGCGAACAGTACACGGAAAAGCTCACCGGACAATATTTTGCGGCCTTTATTAGAAGGCATTTTGACGAGGCTTTCACAAACAGCGTAAATCCAGAAGGAAGGCTTTTTCTTCAGGATTTACGCGGATATCCGCGACAAAATTCCAAAGCAGCAGAAGACGCCTTGGACTAAAAAAATACCACAATGTTTTCAATCCCCCGCGCAGTCCAGATTGTAACCCGATAGAATTTTTTTTCAATCTCGTCGATGCAAAACTTCACAAAGATGCTCTTGATAAAAACAAAAAAGACAATGACCCGTTGGCCAGTGGAGTCCATCGACAAAATAATCGAATCTATGCATGGACGGATGTTTCAACTTGTCAAGTGCAAAGGTCAGAGGTTGAGATATTGAAGTTATATATATCTATATATATATATGTTTTTACTTCTTCTTGCTTTACGTATATATACATGGTATTTACATATATAAAGTGTGCATATATTGTCTACAGTTTCTTTTGATGCTCTCTACAAGCAAGAGTCTTTACGACACACACACAACATAAGATATCTAACAAAATAGCAACAAAATATTTTCGTTAATCCGTATAACGTAAACACAACAGCAGCCGTATAAGGCTTTATAACACTTGGAACCATAAGTACCAACACGTAACGCACACGTAACAAACACGTAACAAAATCCTTTGCTATGTTTCATAGGTAGGGGAACACGTAACGACACGTAACAGATTTTATTTTTAAAAAAAAGTTTGTTACGTGTTGTTACGTGTTGCCTACATGGTGGTATTACCATTTTTTGCATATATGCGTTACGTGTTGTTTTAGAGTTCCACCATGAGGGTCAGCTTGCTGAAACATGTAGGGCAAGGTGGTACTTCTTTTGGTTCAGCCAGAGGAATTTGATGAGAGAATTTGAACAATTTCCATCGCACAGCCATCATTTCATTTTCCACTTCGTCGGTTACATTGTATCTGCCAGTGTATTTGATCTCAGATTTTTCTGTGGCTACAACTGGGGTATCACCTTCTATGAAGATATCTTTGGCGTAATGATTTTTTGGTGATAGCAGGTGTACGGTCTGTCCTTCTAACAACAGCAGCAGCTCTTTCCATGCGATCATGTCTGGATTCCAACGAAAATCGTTCAAAAAAATCAATTCTGCTCTTTCAGCTTCTATCCAGGCATATTTATCATTAGCTGGATTGCTGAAGGTGTTGAATATTTTTTGCAAAGGAGCAAACATAAATGTTTTGCCACTATTGGCAGGACCCGCGATGAAAATGTTTCTGTTTTTGCTTCTGCCATGAACTAAAAGTTCATGCATTGCTACAGAGAAAACAATGTGGTGTATTTTATTATTTCTCAAAACTTCTAAGGCACATTGAAGCCATTGTCCACCACACTTGTCTACGCACGGCTGAGCAGCGGCATGTCGAATTGTGTCCATTCGTGGGATGAGACTACGTTCAATTTGAGCTCTTGCCTCCTGCATTTTCCAAGTTGTGCTCAGTAAGTCGGGTCATGACTTTTCTGAGCGGTTTAACAAAAATTGAGCGAGGTCCTTTTTACCGGCCTCCTTTTGCTCAAAAGCTTTGGCTAACAATTCTTCCTGACTCCTGATGTTTTTTATTAGGAATTCAGACACGTCTAAATTGGAAAGTCTGCGTGGCTGTTTTGGTTTTGCGCATTTTTTTGTTTCACTGTTGGTGGTGCTTTCTTGTGCCACCAATCTTCTTTTTTTACTACAGTTATTTTTGTAGACTGCCGTACATGTTTTGGTCACTGGTGACCCCACCTCCAGAAGGTCTGGGTGGTTAGCACTTTTGTAAACTTCAGTGTCCTTTTTACATACATATTTGTACGCAGAATAGTAGTTGCCATGTTGTTCAGAAAAGTTTACTACGATACCATACTTTTCAAGTAGCTGTTTTCTCACAGGGTTCCAGCGTTTGGGACCAGAAAGTTTCACACACGCGTGGTAGTGATATCCTGAAGTGTTTTCGTGTTCTTCAAGGCAACATACCTAATACTCTGAAGCAATTTTACCGCTACCATTAAAACAGCCAACAAGGGCATCACAAAAACTTTTGCGTGTGGGAAACTTTTTTAAGTCAGCCTTAATGTATGTGACTAAATACTGGTTAGTATAAAACTTGGCGGGAGTCTGGAAATTATCGTTGTCACATTGGCTCATGTTTTCTTCTGTTGTTTTTTTGTTTATATTGTGTT
Source organism: Hydractinia echinata (assembly GCA_030067915.1). NCBI lineage: Eukaryota > Metazoa > Cnidaria > Hydrozoa > Anthoathecata > Hydractiniidae > Hydractinia > Hydractinia echinata. The sequence continues at coordinate 24,866 of JASGCC010002535.1, forward strand.
TATATAGCTACGTAGAGAAAATACATTGTTTGTTTACATTGTGTTTGTATAGCTACGTAGAGAGAAAAAGATAATGTTTGTTTATATTGTGTTTATATAGCTACGATTGTTTGTTTGCATTGTTTATATATAGCTACATAGAGAAAAATACAGCATTTATTTATAAACGTATAGAGAAAAACACAAACAGTTTGTTTATTTTCAAATTTCCCGCCTTTTTTGTTGTGATTCCATGTACAGTGCCACTAAATTTGAATTTTCGAAATCCATAATGGCAGACGCGAAAATACTTCTAATGATAATAATAATAATAATAATAATAATAATAATAATAATAATAATAATAATAATAATAATAATAATAATAATAATAATAATAATAATAATAATAATAATAATAATAATAATAATAATAATAATAATAATAATAATAATAATAATAATCTAGCCGGGAAACCCGGCGTCGAAACGCCAGGGTAAGCCACAAGTGAAGGTGTGACCCGGCGTTGAACACTCTGTTGAGCGCTTAATAAGAGCCGTAAACTGTGTCACACGATCAGGTGGAGCGCTTAAGTACAGGTATACAGTATGCAGTAAATCAAGTGAAGCGCATACACCATTATAGTTTTGCGACTGTAACATATTTTTTAAAAAACAACTTTCCCGCAATGATAGCTGAATAAAAACAGAGTTTACAAACCGTTGTTACCCCGTCATAACAAAAACAACCGGTCACTATTATTTTATTTTGCGGAATAACTGTGAAAGTTAAAAAATTAATTGTGACACCAGGCTTAGCGCTAAGTACAGTTAAACGGAGTCACACATGCGGGTAGGGATAAAACCATTTTGAAAAACACTTCATTGCAGCCTATGTTTAAATAAAAACATAAGAAACAGTCCATTGTTAACACATGACTGAGCGGTTAGTACAGTTAAACAGAGTTGAACGGGCATATAGGCATAATACCATTTTCCAAAAAAATTTCATCGCAACTTCGGTTTAAATAAAAAACACACAAAACAGCCTATTTACACCGTGTTGAACGTTTATTGCAGGTAAACCATGTCACACATGAGTAACAGGCATAATACTATTTTCCAAAAAAAACTTTACCGCAACGGCTTAAATAAAAACACAGGAAACAGCCCGTCATTAGAACCAAGCTGAGCACTTAACAGGTTAAATCATGTCATACATGAGTATTAGGCGTAATAACATTTTCCAAAGAAACTTTATCACAACGGTTCAAATAAAAACACAGGAAACAGCCTGTCGTTAACACCAGGCTGAGCGCTTAACAGGCGAATCATGTCATACATGAGCATAGGGGTAATACCATTTTCCAAAAATCCTTATTGATTTAGTTTTAAAAAAAAATCAGTGAACAGCCTGGCGTTAACCCAGTTCAGTTAAAAAAATTACTCAGCAATTTTATTTTGCAGAATAAATTTTCATAACAGTAATAAAAGCTGTAGCCACCTGACTGTATTTAGCATAATTATTATTAGGAATTTTGTTGATAGCCAAACTGTATTTGGCTACTGTCACTTTTAGTTAGAGGTAGCCACAACACCAATTACGAATGAATAATAGTATGCCAAACTGAATAAAAACGTCGAAAGAACAGGAATAAGTAAAGCTAAGTTAGCTAGCTAGCTAGCCAAGCTGATTTAAAATCTACGTTCCTTGCCAAACTCTTAAAATTGATGATTTAAGATTTGTATGTGGGCAAAAAAACCCGTAAATATATGTGCCTTAACATGTGAAAACAGAAAGAAAAGAAATACTACAAAAGTAAAAAGCTTATAGAAGACAAAAAGGTCAAACAGATCTGCAAACTTGACACCATCACTTCCAAACTGAAATGGCCTCCGTAGCATGTTGTTTATCCGGTTCTGGCGCGATTCCGAAATTATTCCGAAATTAAGCGGCGTCTAGCTGAAAAACGCAGGTCCAAAAATCGGGCCCCGCGCTATCTTTCCGAAAAAAGCTGCGCGCAACCATTTTGAACACACATAATACGGCTATTATTATAGAGATAATAATAATAAATATATTTATGGAGTAGTACTATTCTAACATAAAATTTAAATTGCCATAATTTTCTTTCTATTTGATTAAAAGTGGTAACCTTTCATATATGGTGTACTTATAAGTTGTTTATTTCATATACCAAGGGAATTTATCCAAAAATTATTTAAACGCTAAAAGAGTACTACCATGTTAGAATAGTACTACTACATTAAATTGGCAATAAATTCTTACCCATAATCCCTTTCACATCCAGATTATATTTTTTGGGGTAAGTTTTAAATGTACTTTAACACTACAATAAACATTTGGAGTCTCTTTTGTTTTATTGTTATTATTTTTCAATTTGCCGAAAATTCAAGTAAAACATATCTCAGCTTACTCGATGCTCAAAATCACGGAAGCAAGTTTCTACATTTCAACGAAAATTCTTCCTACGTTGAAAAATAGTGAAATAATTAAAAAATAATGTTTGAAATAGAAGTAACATGACTGCAGCTGTATAATGATAAACGTTTTTTTATATTATTTTTCCTTACAGGTACCTGCTGCGACGCATTTATCGAAAGTTTGTACAGTAATATTTCTCTGTTAAGCTATGCAATGAAGGTGTAGCTTCTTTTGCAGATGAGTTCAGAGACAGGAGAATAACCGACAATCGAAATTACAATGTCACGTGACCAGCTAGCGCTATTTTGCGGCTACGTTTTCTATATCAGTTATATGAATCTTTACCTTTTTTTGTTACAGAGCCCTGTTTGAAGACAACGTGATTTTGTTATTTAGAACTAACTATGAATGATTATTTCTTAAGATAAAAAAACTTCATTCAATCAAGTAAGCATTCAGAATAGTTTTTAAGTATTCACATGGTTGTTTGTGTCATTTCAGTCAGTTTTGGGATTAACACTATTCGGTTCGCTCCCTCACTAACCCCGCCCCCCCCCCTCTTTCCCCTTTTTTTTGCTATTTAGCATAGCTATGGTACTTTTTGAGTTTTCGTATTTATCTATTAGACACCTGACTACCAAATATTTAGGTCACATCACTTCCCAAGCTCTCTCTCTTTTTT
>JASGCC010002536.1:0-27965 GCA_030067915.1 Hydractinia echinata
AATAAGAGAGAGATTTGAACGCAACGTTTGTAACTCCAAACGGACTGATAACCGTTAGAAGTCCCAACAGAAAGTCAATGAAATGTAGTTTTTGAACTGTGTCTATTTCTTCAGCGCGCGTTAACGCTAGGATTGGTCCCACAGTACAAATGACTTATTTATCTAAATTTTTAATAAAGCGCTACCACAGCGCCCAGTGTAACTGCTGAGTTCAAGCAATCAGTCAATTAAGAAGAATGTTATTTCTTGGAGTCCAATTGTCTCATTTATCACATTTATAAGGTCAAAGTCCAAATCAGTTCAATTAAGTCCCACAGTCAATCGTTTCACTGTTTAAAAGCGATGCAACCTAGTAATTCAGAAAATATCGCTAAATACATGTTGGTACGAATTACGACAACCGTTGTAACTCAAACGGATTGATACCGTTAGAAAGTCAATGAAATGTAGTTTTTGAAACTGTCTATTTCTTCAGCGGCGTTTAACGGCTAGGATTGGTCCCACAGTACAAATGACTTATTTATCTATAAGTTTATTAATAAAGCGCTACCACAGCGCCCAGATGCAATCGGCTGAGTTCCAGCAATCATGTCTAATTAATTAAAGAATGCTTACTTTCTTTGGAAGTTACACTATTGTCTCACTTTATTCACATTTATAAAGGTCAAAGTCCAATTAATTCAGTTCAATTAAGTCCCACCAGTCCAGTCGTATTCTACTTTATTACACGTCGATGCAAAGCCGTAGTAATTATCTGAAAATTATCGCATAAATAGCATCGTGGTACGCAATATGTGACCCGCAACCGTTTGGTAACTCAAACGGCTGATACCCGCTTCAGATCAGAGTCAATGACCAATGTAGTTTTTTGAAACTTTCTCATAATTTCTTCAGACCCGGCGCCTACACCGGCCTAGGATTGGGTCCCACCGTAGAACAATGAACTTAATTTATCTACATTGTTAAATAAATGCGACCTGACCAAGCAGCGGCCCAAGTGTAGACTCGCTGAGTTCCAAGCAATCATTGTTCAATAATTAAGAAAGAATGGTTATTCATCTTGGAAGTCACCATTGTCTGCATTTTATCACATTTATAAGGTCAAAGTCCAAAATCAGTTCAATTCAAGTCCCACAGTCAATCGTTTCACTGTTAAAAGCGATGCAACCTAGATATCAGAAAAATATCGCTAAATACATGTTGGTACGAATATGTGCGCAACCGTTGTAACTCAAACGGACTGATACCGTTAGAAAGTCAATGAAATGTAGTTTGAAACTGTCTCTATTTCTTTCAGCGCTGCTAACGGCTAGGATTGGTCCCACAGTAAAAAATGACTTATTTATCTAAATTTTTAATAAAGCGCTACCACAGCGCCCAGTGTAATTGCTGAGTTCCAGCAATCATGTCAAATTAAGAAGAATGTTATTTCTTGGAGTCCAATTGTCTCATTTATCACATTTTAAGGTCAAAGTCCAAAATCAGTTCAATTAAGTCCCACAGTCAATCGTTTCACTGTTAAAAGCGATGCAACCTAGTAATATCAGAAAAATATCGCTAAATACATGTTGGTACGAATATGTGACGCAACCGTTGTAACTCAAACGACTGATACGTTAGAAAGTCAATGAAATGTAGTTTTTGAAACTGTCTCTATTTCTTCAGCGCGCTAACGGCTAGGATTGGTCCCACAGTAAAAAATGATTTATTTATCTAAATTTTTAAATAAAGCGCTACCACAGCGCCCAGTGTAATGGCTGAGTTCCAGCAATCATGTCAAATTAAGAAGAATGTTATTTCTTGGAGTCCAATTGTCTCATTTATCACATTTATAAGGTCAAAGTCCAAAATCAGTTCAATTAAGTCCCACAGTCAATCGTTTCACTGTTAAAAGCGATGCAACCTAGTAATATCAGAAAAATATCGCTAAATACATGTTGGTACGAATATGTGACGCAACCGTTGTAACTCAAACGGATTGATACCATTAGAAAGTCAATGAAATGTAGTTTTTGAAACTGTCTCTATTTCTTCAGCGCGCGCTAACGGCTAGGATTGGTCCCACAGTAAAAAATGACTTATTTATCTAAATTTTAAATAAAGCGCTAGCCACAGCGCCCAGTGTAATCGCTGAGTTCCAGCAATCATTGTCAAATTAAGAAGAATGTTATTTCTTGGAGTCCATTGTCTCATTTATCACATTTATAAGGTCAAAGTCCAAAATCAGTTCAATTAAGTCCCACAGTCAATCGTTTCACTGTTAAAAGCGATGCCAACCTAGTAATATCAGAAAAATATCGCTAAATACATGTTGGTACGAATATGTGACGCAACCGTTGTAACTCAAACGGATTGATACCGTTAGAAAGTCAATGAAATGTAGTTTTTGAAACTGTCTCTATTTCTTCAGCGCGCGCTAACGGCTAGGATTGGTCCACAGTAAAAAATGACTTATTTATCTAAATTTTTAAATAAAGCGCTACCACAGCGCCCAGTGTAATTGCTGAGTTCCAGCAATCATTGTCAAATTAAGAAGAATGTATTTTCTTGCAGTCCAGTTGTCTCATTTTCGCATTTATCAGGTCAAAGTCAAAATCAGTTCAATTAGGTCCCACAGTCAATCGTTTCACTGTTAAAAGCGATCAACCTAGTAATATCAGGAAAAATATCGCTAAATTACATGTTGGTACGAATATGTGGCGCAACCGTTGTAACTCAAACGGAGATTGATACGTTAGAAAGTCAATGAAATGTAGTTTTTGAAACTGTCTCTATTTCTTCAGCGTGCCGCTAACGGCTAGGATTGGTCCCACAGTAAAAATGACTTATTTATCTAAATTTCTAAATAAAGCGCTACCACAGCGCCCAGTGTAATCGCTGAGTTCCAGCAATCATGTCAAATTAAGAAGAACGTTATTTCTTGCAGTCCAATTGTCTCATTTATCGCATTTATAAGGTCAAAGTCCAAATCAGTTCAATTAAGTCCCACAGTCAATCGTTTCACTGTTAAAAGCGAATGCAACCTAGTAATATCAGAAAATATCGCTAAATACATGTTGGTACGAATATGTGGACGCAACCGTTTGTAACTCAAACGGAATTGATACCGTTAGAAAGTCAATGAAATGTAGTTTTTTGAAACTGTCTCTATTTCTTCAGCGCGCGCTAACGGCTAGGATTGGTCCCACAGTATAAAATGACTTATTTATCTAAATTTTTAAATAAAGCGCTACCACAGCGCCCAGTGTAACTGCTGAGTTCCAGCAATCATGTCAAATTAAGAAGAATGTTATTTCTTGGAGTCCATGGTCTCATTTATCACATTTATATAGGTCAAAGTCCAAAATCAGTTCAATTAAGTCCCACAGTCAATCGTTTCACTGTTAAAAGCGATGCAACCTAGTAATATCAGAAAATATCGCTAAATACATGTTGGTACGCAATATGTGACGCAACCGTTGTAACTCAAACGGACTGATTACCGTTAGAAAGTCAATGAAATGTAGTTTTTGAAACTGTCTCTATTTCTTCAGCGCGCGCTAACGGCTAGGATTGGTCCCACAGTAAAAAATGACTTATTTATCTAAATTTTTAAATAAAGCGCTACCACAGCGCCCAGTGTAATTGCTGAGTTCCAGCAATCATGTCAAATTAAGAAGAATGTTATTTCTTGGAGTCCAATTGTCTCATTTATCACATTTATAAGGTCAAAGTCCTAAATCAGTTCAATTAAGTCCCACAGTCAATCGTTTCACTGTTAAAAGCGATGCAACCTAGTAATATCAGAAAATATCGGCTAAATACATGTTGGTACGAACATGTGACGCAACCGTTTTAACTCAAACGATTGATACCGTTAGAAGTCAATGAAATGTAGTTTTGAAACTGTCTCTATTTCGTCAGCGCGCGCTAACCGCTAGGATTGGTCCCACAGTAAAAATGACTTATTTATCTAAATTTTTAAAATAAAGCGCTACCACAGCGCCCCAGTGTAATTGCTGAGTTCCAGCAATCATTTCAAATTAAGAAGAACGTTATTTCTTGCAGTCCAGTTGTCTCATTTTTCGCATTTATCAGGTCAAAGTCCAAAATCAGTTCAATTAAGGTCCCACAGTCAATCGTTTCACTGTTAAAAGCGATGCACCTAGTAATATCGGAAAAATATCGCTAAATACATGTTGGTACGAATATGTGACGCAAACCGTTGTAACTCAAACGAATTGATACCGTTAGAAAGTCAATGAAATGTAGTTTTTGAAACTGTCTCTATTTCTTCACAGCGCGCCAACGGCTAGGATTGGTCCCACAGTAAAAAATGACTTATTTATCTAAATTTTTAAATAAAGCGCTACCACAGCGCCCAGTGTAATTGCTGAGTTCCAGCAATCATGTCAAATTAAGAAAATGTTATTTTGGAGTCCAATTTGTCTCATTTTATCACATTTATCAGGTCAAAGTCCAAAATCAGTTCAATTAAGTCCCACAGTCAATCGTTTCACTGTTAAAGCGATGCAACCTAGTAATATCAGAAAAATATCGCTAAATACATGTTGGTACGAAAATGTGACGCAACCGTTGTAACTCAAACGGATTGATACCGTTAGAAGTCAATGAATGTAGTTTTTGAAACTGTCCCTATTTCTTCAGCGCGCGCTAACGGCTAGGATTGGTCCCACGTAAAAAAATGACTTATTTAATCTAAATTTTTAAATAAAGCGCTACCACAGCGCCCAGTGTAATCGCTGAGTTCCAGCAATCATGTCAAATTAAGAAGAAATGTTATTTCTTGGAGTCCAATTGTCTCATTTATCACATTTATAAGGTCAAAGTCCTAAATCAGTTCAATTCAAGTCCCACAGTCAATCGTTTCACTGTTAAAAGCGATGCAACCTAGTAATATCAGAAAAATATCGCTAAATACATGTTGGTACGAAAATGTGACGCAAACCGTTGTAACTCAAACGGATTGATACCGTTAGAAAGTCAATGAAATGTAGTTTTTGAATCTGTCTCTATTTCTTCAGCGCGCGCTAACGGCTAGGATTGGTCCCACAGTACAAAATGACTTATTTATCTAAATTTTTAAATAAAGCGCTACCACAGCGCCCAGTGTAATTGCTGAGTTCCAGCAATCATGTCAAATTAAGAAGAATGTTATTCTTGGAGTCCAATTGTCTCATTTATCACATTTATAAGGTCAAAGTCCAAAAATCAGTTCAATTAAGTCCCACAGTCAATCGTTTCACTGTTAAAAGCGATGCAACCTAGTAATATCAGAAAAATATCGCTAAATACATGTTGGTACGAATATGTGACGCAACCGTTGTAACTCAAACGGATTGATACCGTTAGAAAGTCAATGAAATGTAGTTTTTGAAACTGTCTCTATTTCTTTAGCGCGCGCTAACGGCTAGGATTGGTCCCACAGTAAAAAATGACTTATTTATCTAAATTTTTAAATAAAGCGCTACCACAGCGCCCAGTGTAATTGCTGAGTTCCAGCAATCATGTCAAATTAAGAAGAATGTTATTTCTTGGAGTCCAATTGTCTCATTTTATCACATTTATAAGGTCAAAGTCCAAAATCAGTTCAATTAAGTCCCACAGTCAATCGTTTCACTGTTAAAAGCGATGCAACCTAGTAATATCAGAAAAATATCGCTAAATACATGTTGGTACGAATATGTGACGCAACCGTTGTAACTCAAACGGATTGATACCGTTAGAAAGTCAATGAAATGTAGTTTTGAAAACTGTCTCTATTTCTTCAGCGCGCGCTAACGGCTAGGATTGGTCCCACAGTAAAAAATGACTTATTTATCTAAATTTTAAATAAAGCGCTACCACAGCGCCCAGTGTAATTGCTGAGTTCCAGCAATCATGTCAAAATAAGAAGAATGTTATTTCTTGGAGTCCAATTGTCTCATTTATCACATTTATAAGGTCAAAGTCCAAAATCAGTTCAATTAAGTCCCACAGTCAATCGTTTCACTGTTAAAAGCGATGCAACCTAGTAATATCAGAAAAATATCGCTAAATACATGCTGGTACGAATATGTGACGCAACCGTTGTAACTCAAACGATTGATACCGTTAGAAAGTCAATGAAATGTAGTTTTTGAAACTGTCTCTATTTCTTCAGCGCGCGCTAACGGCTAGGATTGGTCCCACAGTAAAAATGACTTATTTATCTAAATTTTTAATAAAGGCGCTACCACAGCGCCCAGTGTAATTGCTGAGTTCCAGCAAATCATGTCAAATTAAGAAGAATGTTATTTCTTGGAGTCCAATTGTCTCATTTTTCACATTTATAAGGTCAAAGTCCAAAATCAGTTCAATTAAGTCCCACAGTCAATCGTTTCACTGTTAAAAGCGATGCAACCTAGTAATATCAGAAAAATATCGCTAAATACATGTTGGTACGAATATGTGACGCAACCGTTGTAACTCAAACGGATTGATAACGTTAGAAAGTCAATGAAATGTAGTTTTTTGAACCTGTCTCTATTTCTTTAGCGCGCGCTAACGGCTAGGATTGGTCCCACAGTACAAAATGACTTATTTATCTAAATTTTTAAATAAAGCGCTACCACAGCGCCCTAGTGTAATCGCTGAGTTCCAGCAATCATGTCAAATTAAGAAGAATGTTATTTCTTGGAGTCCAATTGTCTCATTTTTCACATTATAGGTCAAAGTCCAAAATCAGTTCAATCAAGTCCCACAGTCAATCGTTTCACTGTTAAAAGCGATGCAACCTAGTAATATCAGAAAATTATCGCTAAATACATGTTGGTACGAATATGTGACGCAACCGTTGTAACTCAAACGGACTGCTACCGTTAGAAAGTCAATGAAATGGTAGTTTTTGAAACTGTCTCTATTTCTTCAGCGCGCGCTAACGGCTAGGACTGGTCCCACAGTAAAAAAATGACTTATTTATTCTAAATTTTTAAATAAACCGCTACCACAGCGTCCAGTGTAATCGCTGAGTTCCAGCAATCATGTCAAATTAAGAAGAACGTTATTACTTGCAGTCCAGTTGTTCTCATGTTTCGCATTTATCAGGTCAAAGTCCAAAATCAGTTCAATTAGGTCCCACAGTCAATCGTTTCACTGTTAAAAGCGATGCAGCCTAGTAATATCGGAAAAATATCGCTAAATACATGTTGGTACGAATATGTGGCGCAACCGTTGTAACTCAAACGAATTGATACCGTTAAAAGTCAATGAAATGTAGTTTTTGAATCTGTCTCTATTTCTTTAGCGCGCGCTAACGGCTAGGATTGGTCCCACAGTACAAAATGACTTATTTATCTAAATTTTTAATAAAGCGCTACCACAGCGCCCAGTGTAATTGCTGAGTTCCAGTAATCATGTCAAATTAAGAAAAATGTTATTTCTTGGAGACCAATTATCTCATTTTTCACAGTTATAAGTTCAAAGTCCAAAATCAGTTCAATCAAGTCCCACAGTCAATCGTTTCACTGTTAAAAGCGATGCAACCTAGTAATATCAGAAAAATATTCCTAAATACATGTTGGTACGAATATGTGGCGCAACCGTTGAAACTCAAACGGATTGATAACGTTAGAAAGTCAATGAAATGTAGTTTTTGAACCTGTCTCTATTTCTTTAGCGCGCGCTAACGGCTAGGACTGGTCCCACAGTAAAAAATGACTTATTTATCTAAATTTTTAAAAACCGCTACCACAGCGTCCAGTGTAATCGCTGAGTTCCAGCAATCATGTCAAATTAAGAAGAACGTTATTACTTGAAGTCCAGTTGTCTCATGTTTCTTCACAGCGCACCAACGGCTAGGATTGGTCCCACAGTAAAAAATGACTTATTTATCTAAATTTTTAAATAAAGCGCTACCACAGCGCCCAGGGTAATTGCTGAGTTCCAGCAATCATGTCAAAATAAGAAAAATGTTATTTCTTGGAGTCCAATTGTCTCATTTATCACAGTTATAAGGTCAAAGTCTAAAATCAGTTCAATTAAGTCCCACAGTCAATCGTTTCACCGGTAAAAGCGATGCAACCTAGTCATATCAGAAAAATATCGCTAAATACATGCTGGTACGAAAATGTGACGCAACCGTTGTAACTCAAACGGATTGATACCGTTAGAAAGTCAATGAAATGTAGTTTTTGAATCTGTCTCTATTTCTTTAGCGCGCGCTAACGGCTAGGATTGGTCCCACAGTACAAAATGACTTATTTATCTAATTTTTTAATAAACGGCTACCACAGCGCCCAGTGTAATTGCTGAGTTCCAGTAATCATGTCAAATTAAGAAGAATGTTATTTCTTGGAGACCAATTGTCTCATTTTTCACAGTTATAAGTTCAAAGTCCAAAATCAGTTCAATCAAGTCCCACAGTCAATCGTTTCACTGTTAAAAGCGATGCAACCTAGTAATATCAGAAAAATATTCGCTAAATACATGTTGGTACGAATATGTGACGCAACCGTTGTAAACTCAAACGGATTGATAACGTTAGAAAGTCAATGAAATGTAGTTTTTGAACCTGTCTCTATTTCTTTAGCGCGCTGCTAACGGCTAGGATTGGTCCCACAGTAAAAAATGACTTATTTATCTAAATTTTTAAATAAAGCGGCTACCACAGCGCCCCAGTGTAATTGCTGAGTTCCAGCAATCATGTCAAATTAAGAAGAAATTATTTCTTGGAGTCCAGTTGTCTCATTTTTCGCATTTATAAGGTTCAAAGTCCAAAATCAGTTCAATCAAGTCCCACAGTCATCGTTTTCACTGTTAAAAGCGATGCAACCTAGTAATATCAGAAAATTATCGCTAAATACATGTTGGTACGAATATGTGACGCAACCGTTGTAACTCAAACGGAACTGCTACCGTTAGAAAGTCAATGAAATGTAGTTTTTGAAACTGTCTCTATTTCTTCAGCGCGCGCTAACGGCTAGGACTGGTCCCACAGTAAAAAATGACTTATTTATCTAAATTTTAAATAAACCGCTACCACAGCGTCCAGTGTAATCGCTGAGTTCCAGCAATCATGTCAAATTAAGAAGAACGTTATTACTTGGCAGTCCAGTTGTCTCATGTTTCGCATTTATCAGGTCAAAGTCCAAAATCAGTTCAATTAAGTCCCACAGTCAATCGTTTCACTGTTAAAAGCGATGCAACCTAGTAATATCAGAAAAATATCGCTAAATACATGCTGGTACGAAATGTGACGCAACCGTTGTAACTCAAACGGATTGATACCGTTAGAAAGTCAATGAAATGTAGTTTTTTGAATCTGTCTCTATTTCTTTAGCGCGCGCTAACGCTAGGATTGGTCCCACAGTACAAAATGACTTATTTATCAAAATTTTTAAATAAAGCGCTACCACAGCGCCCAGTGTAATTGCTGAGTTCCAGTAATCATGTCAAATTAAGAAGAATGTTATTTCTTGGAGACCAATTGTCTCATTTTCACAGTTATAAGTTCAAAGTCCAAAATCAGTTCAATCAAGTCCCACAGTCAATCGTGTTCACTGTTAAAAAGCGATGCAACCTAGTAATATCAGAAAAATATTCGCTAAATACATGTTGGTACGAATATTGTGGCGCAACCGTTGAAACTTCAAACGGATTGATACCGTTAGAAAGTCAATGAAATGTAGTTTTTGAAACCTGTCTCTATTTCTTTAGCGCGCGCTAACCGCTAGGATTGGTCCCACAGTACAAATGACTTATTTAATCTAAATTTTTAAATAAAACGCTACCACAGCGCCCAGTTTTAATTGCTGAGTTCCAGCAATCATTCAAATTAAGAAGAACGTTATTTCTTGTAGTCCAAGTTGTCTCATTTTTCGCATTTATAAGGTCAAAGTCCAAAATCAGTTCAATTCAAGTCCCACAGTCAATCGTTTCACTGTTTAAAGCGATGCAACCTAGTAATATCAGAAAATTATCGCTAATACATGTTGGTACGAATATGTGACGCAACCGTTGTAACTCAAACGGACTGCTACCGTTAGAAAGTCAATGAAATGTAGTTTTTGAAACTGTCTCTATTTCTTCAGCGCGCGCTAACGGCTAGGATTGGTCCCACAGTAAAAAATGACTTATTTATCTAAATTTTTAAATAAAGCGCTACCACAGCGCCCAGTGTAATCGCTGAGTTCCAGCAATCATGTCAAATTAAGAAGAATGTTATTTCTTGCAGTCCAATTGTCTCATTTTCACATTTATAAGGTCAAAGTCCAAAATCAGTTCAATTAAGTCCCCACAGTCAATCGTTTCACTGTTAAAAGCGATGCAACCTAGTAATATTAGAAAAATATCGCTAAATACATGTTGGTACGAATATGTGACGCAACCGTTGTAACTCAAACGGATTGATACCGTTAGAAAGTCAATGAAATGTAGTTTTTGAAACTGTCTCTATTTCTTCAGCGCGCGCTAACGGCTAGGATTGGTCCCACAGTAAAAAATGACTTATTTATCTAAATTTTTAAATAAAGCGCTACCACAGCGCCCAGTGTAATTGCTGAGTTCCAGCAATCATGTCAAATTAAGAAGAATGTTATTTCTTGGAGTCCAATTGTCTCATTTATCACATTTATAAGGTCAAAGTCCAAAATCAGTTCAATTAAGTCCCACAGTCAATCGTTTCACTGTTAAAAGCGATGCAACCTAGTAATATCAGAAAAATATCGCTAAATACATGTTGGTACGAATATGTGACGCAACCGTTGTAACTCAAACGGATTGATACCGTTAGAAAGTCAATGAAATGTAGTTTTTGAATCTGTCTCTATTTCTTCAGCGCGCGCTAACGGCTAGGATTGGTCCCACAGTAAAAAATGACTTATTTATCTAAATTTTTAATAAAGCGCTACCACAGCGCCCAGTGTAATTGCTGAGTTCCAGCAATCATGTCAAATTAAGAAGAATGTTATTTCTTGGAGTCCAATTGTCTCATTTATCACATTTATAAGTTCAAAGTCCAAAATCAGTTCAATTAAGTCCCACAGTCAATCGTTTCACTGTTAAAAGCGATGCAACCTAGTAATATCAGAAAAATATCGGCTAAATACATGTTGGTACGAATATGTGACGCAACCGTTGTAACTCAAACGGATTGATACCGTTAGAAAGTCAATGAAATGTAGTTTTTGAAACTGTCTCTATTTCTTTCAGCGCGCGCTAACGGCTAGGATTGGTCCCACAGTAAAAAATGACTTATTTATCTAAATTTTTAATAAAGCGCTACCACAGCGCCCCAGTGTAATTGCTGAGTTCCAGCAATCATGTCAAATTAAGAAGAATGTTATTTCTTGGAGTCCAATTGTCTCATTTTTCACATTTATAAGGTCAAAGTCCAAAATCAGTTCAATTCAAGTCCCACAGTCAATCGTTTCACTGTTAAAAGCGATGCAACCTAGTAATATCAGAAAAATATCGCTAAATACATGTTGGTACGAATATGTGACGCAACCGTTGTAAACTCAAACGGATTGATACCGTTAGAAAGTCAATGAAATGTAGTTTTTGAAACTGTCTCTATTTCTTCAGCGCGCGCTAACCGGCTAGGATTGGTCCCACAGTAAAAATGACTTATTTATCTAAATTTTTAAATAAAGCGCTACCACAGCGCCCAGTGTAATTGCTGAGTTCCAGCAATCATGTCAAATTAAGAAGAATGTTATTTCTTGTAGTCCAAGTTGTCTCATTTTCGCATTTATAAGGTCAAAGTCCAAAATCAGTTCAATTAAGTCCCACAGTCAATCGTTTCACTGTTAAAAGCGATGCAACCTAGTAATATCAGAAAATATCGCTAAATACATGTTGGTACGAATATGTGACGCAACCGTTGTAACTCAAACGGATTGATACCGTTAGAAAGTCAATGAAATGTAGTTTTTGAAACTGTCTCTATTTCTTCAGCGCGCGCTAACGGCTAGGATTGGTCCCACAGTAAAAAATGACTTATTTATCTAAATTTTTAAATAAAGCGCTACCACAGCGCCCAGTGTAATCGCTGAGTTCCAGCAATCATGTCAAATTAAGAAGAATGTTATTTCTTGCAGTCCAATTGTCTCATGTTTCGCATTTATCAGGTCAAAGTCCAAAATCAGTTCAATTAGGTCCCACAGTCAATCGTTTCACTGTTAAAAGCGATGCAACCTAGTAATATCGGAAAAATATCGCTAAATACATGTTGGTACGAATATGTGGCGCAACCGTTGTAACTCAAACGGATTGATACCGTTAGAAAGTCAATGAAATGTAGTTTTTGAAACTGTCTCTATTTCTTCAGCGCGCGCTAACGGCTAGGAT
Organism: Hydractinia echinata; assembly: GCA_030067915.1. Taxonomy (NCBI): domain Eukaryota; kingdom Metazoa; phylum Cnidaria; class Hydrozoa; order Anthoathecata; family Hydractiniidae; genus Hydractinia; species Hydractinia echinata. Next base: position 12,310 of record JASGCC010002536.1, read on the forward strand.
TGGTCCCACAGTAAAAAATGACTTATTTATCTAAATTTTTAAAATAAAGCGCTACCACAGCGCCCAGTGTAATGCTGAGTTCCAGCAATCATGTCAAATTAAGAAGAATGTTATTTCTTGGAGTCCAATTGTCTCATTTATCACATTTATAAGGTCAAAGTCCAAAATCAGTTCAATCAAGTCCCACAGTCAATCGTTTCACTGTTAAAAGCGATGCAACCTAGTAATATCAGAAATATATCGGTAAATACATGTTGGTACGAATATGTGACGCAACCGTTTTAACTCAAACGGATTGATACCGTTAGAAAGTCAATGAAATGTAGTTTTTGAAACTGTCTCTATTTCTTCAGCGCGCGCTAACGCTAGGATTGGTCCCACAGTAAAAAATGACTTATTTATCTAAATTTTTAATAAAGCGCTACCACAGCGCCCAGTGTAATCGCTGAGTTCCAGCAATCATGTCAAATTAAGAAGAATGTTATTTCTTGAGTCCAATTGTCTCATTTATCACATTTATAAGGTCAAAGTCCAAAATCAGTTTCAATTAAGTCCCACAGTCAATCGTTTCACTGTTAAAAGCGATGCAACCTAGTAATATCAGAAAAATATCGCTAAATACATGTTGGTACGAATATGTGACGCAACCGTTGTAACTCAAACGGACTGATACCGTTAGAAAGTCAATGAAATGTAGTTTTTGAAACTGTCTCTATTTCTTCAGCGCGCGCTAACGGCTAGGATTGGTCCCACAGTAAAAAATGACTTATTTATCTAAATTTTTAAATAAAGCGCTACCACAGCGCCCAGTGTAATCGCTGAGATCCAGCAATCATGTCAAATTAAGAAGAATTTTATTTCTGGAGTCCAATTGTCTCATTTATCACATTTATAAGGTCAAGTCCAAAATCAGTTCAATTAAGTCCCACAGTCAATCGTTTCACTGTTAAAGCGATGCAACCTAGTAATATCAGAAAAATATCGCTAAATACATGTTGGTACGAATATGTGACGCACCCGTTGTAACTCAAACGGATTGATACCGTTAGAAAATCAATGAAATGTAGTTTTTGAAACTGTCTCTATTTCTTCAGCGCGCGCTAACGGCTAGGATTGGTCCCACAGTAAAAAATGACTTATTTATCTAAATTTTTAAATAAAGCGCTACCACAGCGCCCAGTGTAATTGCTGAGTTCCAGCAATCATTTCAAATTAAGAAGAATGTTATTTCTTGGAGTCCAATTGTCTCATTTATCACATTTATAAGGTCAAAGTCCAAATCAGTTCAATTAAGTCCCACAGTCAATCGTTTCACTGTTAAAAGCGATGCAACCTAGTAATATCAGAAAAATATCGCTAAATACATGTTGGTACGAATATGTGACGCAACCGTTGTAACTCAAACGGATTGATACCGTTAGAAAGTCAATGAAATGTAGTTTTTGAAACTGTCTCTATTTCTTCAGCGCGCGCTAACCGCTAGGATTGGTCCCACAGTAAAAATGACTTATTTATCTAAATTTTTAAATAAAGCGCTACCACAGCGCCCAGTGTAATCGCTGAGTTCCAGCAATCATGTCCAATTAAGAAGAACGTTATTTCTTGAGTCCAGTTGTCTCATTTTTCGCATTTATCAGGTCAAAGTCCAAAATCAGTTCAATTAAGTCCCACAGTCAATCGTTTCACTGTTAAAAGCGATGCAACCTAGTAATATCAGAAAAATATCGCTGAATACATGTTGGTACGAATATGTGACGCAACCGTTGTAACTCAAACGGATTGATACCGTTAGAAAGTCAATGAAATGTAGTTTTTGAATCTGTCTCTATTTCTTTAGCGCGCGCTAACGGCTAGGATTGGTCCCACAGTAAAAAATGATTATTTATCTAAATTTTTAAATAAAGCGCTACCACAGCGCCCAGTGTAATGCTGAGTTCCAAGCAATCATGTCAAATTAAGAAGAATGTTATTTCTTGGAGTCCAATTGTCTCATTTATCACATTTATAAGGTCAAAGTCCAAAATCAGTTCAATCAAGTCCCACAGTCAATCGTTTCACTGTTAAAAGCGATGCACCTAGTAATATCAGAAAAATATCGCTAAATACATGTTGGTACGAATATGTGACGCAACCGTTGTAACTCAAACGGATTGATACCGTTAGAAAGTCAATGAAATGTAGTTTTTGAATCTGTCGCTATTTCTTCAGCGCGCGCTAACCGCTAGGATTGGTCCCACAGTAAAAAATGACTTATTTATCTAACTTTTTAAGTGAAGCGCCCAGTGTAATTGCTGAGTTCCAGCAATCATGTCAAATTAAGAAGAATGTTATTTCTTGGAGTCCAATTGTCTCATTTATCACATTTATAAGGTCAAAGTCCAAAATCAGTTCAATTAAGTCCCACAGTCAATCGTTTCACTGTTAAAAGCGATGCAACCTAGTAATATCAGAAAAATATCGCTAATACATGTGGTACGAATATGTGACGCAACCGTTGTAACTCAAACGGACTGATACCGTTAGAAAGTCAATGAAATGTAGTTTTGAAACTGTCTCTATTTCTTCAGCGCGCGCTAACGGCTAGGATTGGTCCCACAGTACAAAATGACTTATTTATCTAAATTTTTAAATAAAGCGCTACCACAGCGCCCAGTGTAATTGCTGAGTTCCAGCAATCATTCAAATTAAAGAAGAATGTTATTTCTTGGAGTCCAGTTGTCTCATTTTTCACATTTATAGGTCAAAGTCCAAAATCAGTTCAATTAAGTCCCACAGTCAATCGTTTCACTGTTAAAGCGATGCAACCTAGTAATATCAGAAAAATATCGCTAAATACATGTTGGTACGAATATGTGGCGCAACCGTTGTAACTCAAACGGATTGATACCGTTAGAAAGTCAATGAAATGTAGTTTTGAACTGTCTCTATTTCTTCAGCGCGCGCTAACGGCTAGGATTGGTCCCACAGTAAAAATGACTTATTTATCTAAATTTTTAAATAAAGCGCTACCACAGCGCCCAGTGTAATCGCTGAGTTCCAGCAATCATGTCAAATTAAGAAGAATGTTATTTCTTGGAGTCCAATTGTCTCATTTATCACATTTATAAGGTCAAAGTCCAAAATCAGTTCAATTAAGGTCCCACAGTCAATCGTTTCACTGTTAAAAGCGATGCAACCTAGTAATATCAGAAAAATATCGCTAAAATACATGTTGGTACGAATATGTGACGCAACCGTTTTAACTCAAACGGATTGATACCGTTAGAAAGTCAATGAAATGTAGTTTTTGAAACTGTCTCTATTTCTTCAGCGCGCGCTAACGGCTAGATTGGTCCCACAGTAAAAAATGACTTATTTATCTAAATTTTTAAATAAAGCGCTACCACAGCGCCCAGTGTAATTGCTGAGTTCCAGCAATCATTTCAAATTAAGAAGAACGTTATTTTCTTGTAGTCCAGTTGTCTCATTTTTCGCATTTATCAGGTCAAAGTCCAAAAATCAGTTCAATTAGGTCCCACAGTCAATCGTTTCACTGTTAAAAGGGATGCAACCTAATAATATCAGAAAAATATCGCTAAATACATGTTGGTAGGACTATTGGACGCAACCGTTGTAACTCAAACGGATTGATACCGTTAGAAAGTCAATGAAATGTAGTTTTTGAAACTGTCTCTATTTCTTCAGCGCGCGCTAACGCTAGGATTGGTCCCACAGTACAAAATGACTTATTTATCTAAATTTTTAAATAAAGCGCTACCACAGCGCCCAGTGTAATTGCTGAGTTCCAGCAATCATTTCAATTAAGAAGAACGTTATTTCTTGGTAGTCCAATTGTCTCATTTATCACATTTATCAGGTCAAAGTCCAAAATCAGTTCAATTAGGTCCCACAGTCAATCGTTTCACTGTTAAAAGCGATGCAACCTAGTAATATCAGAAAAATATCGCTTAAATACATGTTGGTACGAATATGTGACGCAACCGTTGTAACTCAAACGGGATTGATACCGTTTAGAAAGTCAATGAAATGTAGTTTTTGAACTGTCTCTATTTCTTCAGCGCGCGCTAACGGGCTAGGATTGGTCCCACAGTAAAAAATGATTTATTTATCTAAATTTTTAAATAAAGCGCTACCACAGCGCCCAGTGTAATTGCTGAGTTCCAGCAATCATGTTCAAATTAAGAAGAATGTTATTTCTTGGAGTCCAATTGTCTCATTTATTCACATTTATAAGGTCAAGTCCAAAATCAGTTCAATCAAGTCCCACAGTCAATCGTTTCACTGTTAAAAGGCGATGCAACCTAGTAATATCAGAAAAATTATCGCTAAATACATGTTGGTACGAATATGTGACGCAACCGTTGTAACTCAAACAGATTGATACCGTTAGAAAGTCAATGAAATGTAGTTTTTGAACTGTCTCTATTTCTTCAGCGGCGCGCTAACCGCTAGGATTGGTCCCACAGTACAAAATGACTTTATTTATCTAAATTTTTAAATAAAGCGCTACCACAGCGCCCAGTGTAATCGCTGAGTTCCAGCAATCATTTCAAATTAAGAAGAACGTTATTTCTTGGAGTCCAGTTGTCTCATTTTTCCATTTATCAGGTCAAAGTCCAAAATCAGTTCAATTAGGTCCCACAGTCAATCGTTTCACTGTTAAAGGCGATGCAACCTAGTAATATCGGAAAAATATCGCTAAATACATGTTGGTACGAATATGTGGCGCAACCGTTGTAACTCAAAACGGATTGATACCGTTAGAAAGTCAATGAAATGTAGTTTTTGAAACTGTCTCTATTTCCTTTCAGCGCGCGCTAACGGCTAGGATTGGTCCCACAGTAAAAATGACTTATTTATCTAAATTTTTAAATAAAGCGGCTACCCACAGCGCCCAGTGTAATTGCTGAGTTCAGCAATCATGTCAAATTAAGAAGAATGTTATTTCTTGGAGTCCAATTGTCTCATTTATCACATTTATAAGGTCAAAGTCCAAAATCAGTTCAATTAGTCCACAGTCAATCGTTTCACTGTTAAAAGCGATGCAACCTAGTAATATCAGAAAAATATCGCTAAATACATGTTGGTACGAATATGTGGACGCAACCGTTTGTAACTCAAACGGATTGATACCGTTAGAAGTCAATGAAATGTAGTTTTTGAAACTGTCTCTATTTCTTCAGCGCGCGCTAACGCTAGGATTGGTCCCACAGTAAAAAATGACTTATTTATCTAAATTTTTTAAATAAAGCGCTACCACAGCGCCCAGTGTAATCGCTGAATTCCAGTAATCATGTCAAATTAAGAAGAATGTTATTTCTTGGAGTCCAATTGTCTCATTTATCACATTTTATAAGGTCAAAGTCCAAAATCAGTTCAATTAGTCCCACAGTCAATCGTTTCACTGTTAAAAGCGATGCAACCCTAGTAATATCAGAAAAATATCGCTAAATACATGTTGGTACGAATATGTGACGCAACCGTTGTAACTCAAACGGATTGATACCGTTAAGAAAGTCAATGAAATGTAGGTTTTGAAACTGTCTCTATTTCTTCAGCGCGCGCTAACCGCTAGGATTGGTTCCACAGTAACAAAATGACTTATTTATCTAAATTTTTTAAATACAGCGCTACCCACAGCGCCCAGTGTAATGCTGAGTTCCAGCATCATGTTCAACTTAAGAAGAACGTTATTTCTTGTAGTCCAGTTGTCTCATTTTTCGCATTTATCAGGGTCAAAGTCCAAAATCAGTTCCAATTAAGGTCCCACAGTCAATCGTTTCACTGTTAAAAGCGATGCAACCTAGTAATATCAGAAAATATCGCTAAATACATGTTGGTACGAATATGTGACGCAACCGTTGCCAACTTCAAACGGATTGATACCGTTAAGAAAGTCAATGAATGTGGTTTTTGAAACTGTCTCTATTTCTTTCAGCGCGCGCTAACGGCTAGGATTGGTCCCACAGTACAAAATGACTTATATATCTAAATTTTTAAATAAAGCGCTACCACAGCGCCCAGTGTAATTGCTGAGTTCCAGCAATCATTTTCAAATTAAGAAGAACGTTATTTCTTGTAGTCCAGTTGTTCTTCATTTTTCGCATTTATAAGGTCAAAGTCCAAAATCAGTTCAATTAGTCCCACAGTCAATCGTTTCACTGTTAAAAGCGATGCAACCTAGTAATATCAGAAAAATATCGCTAAATACATGTTGGTACGAATATGTGACGCAACCGTTGTAACTCAAACGGATTGATACCGTTAGAAAGTCAATGAAATGTAGTTTTTGAAACTGTCTCTATTTCTTTAGCGCGCGCTAACGGCTAGGATTGGTCCCACAGTAAAAAATGATTTATTTATCTAAATTTTTAAATAAAGCGCTACCACAGCGCCCAGTGTAATTGCTGAGTTCCAGCAATCATGTCAAATTAAGAAGAATGTTATTTCTTGGTCGTCCAATTGTCTCATTTATCACATTTATAAGGTCAAAGTCCAAAATCAGTTCAATAAGTCCCACAGTCAATCGTTTCACTGTTAAAAGCGATGCAACTAAACGGATTGATACCGTTAGAAAGTCATAGTTAGAAATGTAGTTTTTGAATCTGTCTCTATTTCTTAGCGCGCGCTAACGGCTAGGATTGGTCCCACAGGTAAAAAATGACTTATTTATCTAAATTTTTAAATAAAGCGCTAACCACAGCGCCCAGTGTAATTGCTGAGTTCCAGCAATCATTTCAAATTAAGAAGAATGTTATTTCTTGGAGTCCAATTGTCTCATTTATCACATTTATAGGTCAAAGTCCAAATCAGTTCAATTAAGTCCCACAGTCAATCGTTTCACTGTTAAAAGCGATGCACCTAGTAATATCAGAAAAATATCGCTAAATACATGTTGGTACGAATATGTGACGCAACCGTTGTAACTCAAACGGATTGATACCGTTAGAAAGTCAATGAAATGTAGTTTTTGAAACTGTCTCTATTTCTTCAGGCGCGCTAACGGCTAGGATTGGTCCCACAGTACAAAATGACTTATTTATCTAAATTTTTTAAATAAAAGCGCTACCACAGCGCCCAGTGTAATTGCTGAGTTCCAGCAATCATGTCCAATTAAGAAGAACGTTATTTCTTGTAGTCCAGTTGTCTCATTTTCGCATTTATCAGGTCAAAGTCCAAAATCAGTTCAATTAGTCCCACAGTCAATCGTTTCACTGTTAAAAGCGATGCAACCTAGTAATATCAAAAAATATCGCTAAATACATGTTGGTACGAATATGTGACGCAACCGTTGTAACTCAAACGGATTTATACCGTTAGAAAGTCAATGAAATGTAGTTCTTGAACCTGTCTCTATTTCTTTAGCGCGCACTAACGGCTAGGATTGGTCCCACAGTGATAAATGGCTTATTTATCTAAACTTTTAAATAAAGCGCTACCACAGCGCCCAGTGTAATTGCTGAGTTCCAGCAATCATGTCAAATTAAGAAGAATGTTATTTCTTAGTCCAATTGTCTCATTTATCACATTTATAAGGTCAAAGTCCAAAATCAGTTCAATTAAGTCCCACAGTCAATCGTTTCACTGTTAAAAGCGATGCAACCTAGTAATATCAGAAAAATATCGCTAAATACATGTTGGTACGAATATGTGACGCAACCGTTGTAACTCAAACGGATTGATACCGTTAGAAAGTCAATGAAATGTAGTTTTTGAAACTGTCTCTATTTTTCAGCGCGCGCTAACGGCTAGGATTGGTCCCACAGTAAAAATGACTTATTTATCTAAATTTTTAAATAAAGCGCTACCACAGCGCCCAGTGTAATTGCTGAGTTCCAGCAATCATGTCAAATTAAGAAGAATGTTATTTCTTGGAGTCCAATTGTCTCATTTATCACATTTATAAGGTCAAAGTCCAAAATCAGTTCAATCAAGTCCCACAGTCAATCGTTTCACTGTTAAAAGCGATGCAACTCAAACGGATTGATACCGTTAGAAAGTCAATGAAATGTAGTTTTTGAAACTGTCTCTATTTCTTTAGCGCGCGCTAACGGCTAGGATTGGTCCCACAGTAAAAAATGACTTATTTATCTAAATTTTTAAATAAAGCGCTACCACAGCGCCCAGTGTAATCGCTGAGTTCCAGCAATGATGTCAAATTAAGAAGAATTGTTATTCTTGGAGTTCCAATTGTCTCATTTATCACATTTATAAGTCAAAGTCCAAAATCAGTTCAATTAAGTCCCACAGTCAATCGTTTCACTGTTAAAAGCGATGCAACCTAGTATATCAGAAAAATATCGCTAAATACATGTTGGTACGAGTATGTGACGCAACCGTTGTAACTCAAACGGATTGATACCGTTAAAAGTTCAATGAAATGTAGTTTTTGAAACTGTCTCTATTTCTTCAGCGCGGCTAACCGGCTAGGATTGGTCCACAGTAAAAAATGACTTATTTATCTAAATTTTTAAATAAAGCGCTACCACAGCGACCAGTGTAATCGCTGAGTTCCAGCAATCATGTCAATTAAGAAGAATGTTATTTCTTGGAGTCCAGTGTCCATTTATCACATTTATTAAGTCAAGTCCAAAATCAGTTCAATGTAGGTCCCACAGTCAATCGTTTCACTGTTAAAGCGATGCAACCTAGTAATATCGGAAACTCAGAATTACACTGGGCCTGTGTACGCTTTACTTTAGAATTTTATATAAAAAGTCTTTTTTACCTGTGTGGTACCACATCCTAAGCCATATATGGCGCACGAAGACGCCCCGCCTCTACGACAAATAGGACAGCTTCAAAAACTACATCTTCATTGACTTCTACACGTTTCAGTCCGCTTCTGAGCTTCCACAACGCTCTGCCGCTCCACACTTCTCCGTACCAACCATGCTATTTCAGCGCATAGTTTCATACTCATCTACCCCAGGCTTCATGCTTTACAGTGAATACGAATTGACTGTGGACTAATGAACTGATTTTTGGACTTTGACCCCTTATAATGGTACACTAAATGAGACAATTGGCTCACAAGAAAAACATCTTCTTAATTTTGACATGATTGCCATGGACTATCAGGATTACACTGGCGCTGTGGTAGCGCTTTATTAAAATTTAGATAAATAAGGTCATTTTTTACTGTGGGACGGCAAATCCTAGGCTGTTAGCGCCGCGCTGAAGAATAGAGGACAGTTTCAAAACTACATTTCATTGACTTTCTAACGGTATCAGTCCGTTTGACTTACAAATGGTTGCGTCAACATATTGCGTACCATCCCCCACATGTATTAGCGATATTTAATTACTCAGGTTGCATCGCTTTTAACAGTGAAAACGATTTAACTGTGGGAGTTTAATTGCACTAATTTTGGTCTTTGACCTTATAACTGTGATAATAATGAGACAATTGGACTCCAAGAAATAACATTCTTCTTAATTTGACATGATTGCTGAACTCAGCAATTACACTGGGCGCTGTGGTAGCGCTTTATTTAAAAATTTAGATAAATAAGTCATTTTTTACTGTGGGACCAATCCTAGCCGTTAGCGCGCGCTGAAGAAATAGAGACAGTTTCAAAAACTACATTTCATTGACTTCTAACGGTATCAGTCCGTTTGAGTTACAACGGTTGCGTCACATATTCGTACCAACATGTATTTAGCGATATTTTCTGATATTACTAGGTTGCATCGCTTTTAACAGTGAAACGATTGACTGTGGGACTTAATTGAACTGATTTTGGACTTTGACCTTATAAATGTGATAAATGAGACAATTGGACTCCAAGAAATAACATTCTTCTTAATTTGACATGATTGCTGGAACTCAGCGATTACACTGGGCGCTGTGGTAGCGCTTTATTTAAAAATTTAGATAAATAAGTCATTTTTTACTGTGGGACCAATCCTAGCCGTTAGCGCGCGCTGAAGAAATAGAGACAGTTTCAAAAACTACATTTCATTGACTTTCTAACGGTATCAGTCCGTTTGAGTTACAACGGTTGCGTCACATATTCGTACCAACATGTATTTAGCGATATTTTTCTGATATTACTAGGTTGCATCGCTTTTAACAGTGAAACGATTGACTGTGGGACTTAATTGAACTGATTTTGGACTTTGACCTTATAAATGTGATAAATGAGACAATTGGACTCCAAGAAATAACATTCTTCTTAATTTGACATGATTGCTGGAACTCAGCAATTACACTGGGCGCTGTGGTAGCGCTTTATTTAAAAATTTAGATAAATAAGTCATTTTTTACTGTGGGACCAATCCTAGCCGTTAGCGCGCGCTGAAGAAATAGAGACAGTTTCAAAAACTACATTTCATTGACTTTCTAACGGTATCAGTCCGTTTGAGTTACAACGGTTGCGTCACATATTCGTACCAACATGTATTTAGCGATATTTTTCTGATATTACTAGGTTGCATCGCTTTTAACAGTGAAACGATTGACTGTGGGACTTAATTGAACTGATTTTGGACTTTGACCTTATAAATGTGATAAATGAGACAATTGGACTCCAAGAAATAACATTCTTCTTAATTTGACATGATTGCTGGAACTCAGCAATTACACTGGGCGCTGTGGTAGCGCTTTATTTAAAAATTTAGATAAATAAGTCATTTTTTACTGTGGGACCAATCCTAGCCGTTAGCGCGCGCTGAAGAAATAGAGACAGTTTCAAAAACTACATTTCATTGACTTTCTAACGGTATCAGTCCGTTTGAGTTACAACGGTTGCGTCACATATTCGTACCAACATGTATTTAGCGATATTTTTCTGATATTACTAGGTTGCATCGCTTTTAACAGTGAAACGATTGACTGTGGGACTTAATTGAACTGATTTTGGACTTTGACCTTATAAATGTGATAAATGAGACAATTGGACTCCAAGAAATAACATTCTTCTTAATTTGACATGATTGCTGGAACTCAGCAATTACACTGGGCGCTGTGGTAGCGCTTTATTTAAAAATTTAGATAAATAAGTCATTTTTTACTGTGGGACCAATCCTAGCCGTTAGCGCGCGCTGAAGAAATAGAGACAGTTTCAAAAACTACATTTCATTGACTTTCTAACGGTATCAGTCCGTTTGAGTTACAACGGTTGCGTCACATATTCGTACCAACATGTATTTAGCGATATTTTTCTGATATTACTAGGTTGCATCGCTTTTAACAGTGAAACGATTGACTGTGGGACTTAATTGAACTGATTTTGGACTTTGACCTTATAAATGTGATAAATGAGACAATTGGACTCCAAGAAATAACATTCTTCTTAATTTGACATGATTGCTGGAACTCAGCATTACACTGGGCGCTGTGGTAGCGCTTTATTTAAAAATTTAGATAAATAAGTCATTTTTTACTGTGGGACCAATCCTAGCCGTTAGCGCGCGCTGAAGAAATAGAGACAGTTTCAAAAACTACATTTCATTGACTTTCTAACGGTATCAGTCCGTTTGAGTTACAACGGTTGCGTCACATATTCGTACCAACATGTATTTAGCGATATTTTTCTGATATTACTAGGTTGCATCGCTTTTAACAGTGAAACGATTGACTGTGGGACTTAATTGAACTGATTTTGGACTTTGACCTTATAAATGTGATAAATGAGACAATTGGACTCCAAGAAATAACATTCTTCTTAATTTGACATGATTGCTGGAACTCAGCAATTACACTGGGCGCTGTGGTAGCGCTTTATTTAAAAATTTAGATAAATAAGTCATTTTTTACTGTGGGACCAATCCTAGCCGTTAGCGCGCGCTGAAGAAATAGAGACAGTTTCAAAAACTACATTTCATTGACTTTCTAACGGTATCAGTCCGTTTGAGTTACAACGGTTGCGTCACATATTCGTACCAACATGTATTTAGCGATATTTTTCTGATATTACTAGGTTGCATCGCTTTTAACAGTGAAACGATTGACTGTGGGACTTAATTGAACTGATTTTGGACTTTGACCTTATAAATGTGATAAATGAGACAATTGGACTCCAAGAAATAACATTCTTCTTAATTTGACATGATTGCTGGAACTCAGCAATTACACTGGGCGCTGTGGTAGCGCTTTATTTAAAAATTTAGATAAATAAGTCATTTTTTACTGTGGGACCAATCCTAGCCGTTAGCGCGCGCTGAAGAAATAGAGACAGTTTCAAAAACTACATTTCATTGACTTTCTAACGGTATCAGTCCGTTTGAGTTACAACGGTTGCGTCACATATTCGTACCAACATGTATTTAGCGATATTTTTCTGATATTACTAGGTTGCATCGCTTTTAACAGTGAAACGATTGACTGTGGGACTTAATTGAACTGATTTTGGACTTTGACCTTATAAATGTGATAAATGAGACAATTGGACTCCAAGAAATAACATTCTTCTTAATTTGACATGATTGCTGGAACTCAGCAATTACACTGGGCGCTGTGGTAGCGCTTTATTTAAAAATTTAGATAAATAAGTCATTTTTTACTGTGGGACCAATCCTAGCCGTTAGCGCGCGCTGAAGAAATAGAGACAGTTTCAAAAACTACATTTCATTGACTTTCTAACGGTATCAGTCCGTTTGAGTTACAACGGTTGCGTCACATATTCGTACCAACATGTATTTAGCGATATTTTTCTGATATTACTAGGTTGCATCGCTTTTAACAGTGAAACGATTGACTGTGGGACTTAATTGAACTGATTTTGGACTTTGACCTTATAAATGTGATAAATGAGACAATTGGACTCCAAGAAATAACATTCTTCTTAATTTGACATGATTGCTGGAACTCAGCAATTACACTGGGCGCTGTGGTAGCGCTTTATTTAAAAATTTAGATAAATAAGTCATTTTTTACTGTGGGACCAATCCTAGCCGTTAGCGCGCGCTGAAGAAATAGAGACAGTTTCAAAAACTACATTTCATTGACTTTCTAACGGTATCAGTCCGTTTGAGTTACAACGGTTGCGTCACATATTCGTACCAACATGTATTTAGCGATATTTTTCTGATATTACTAGGTTGCATCGCTTTTAACAGTGAAACGATTGACTGTGGGACTTAATTGAACTGATTTTGGACTTTGACCTTATAAATGTGATAAATGAGACAATTGGACTCCAAGAAATAACATTCTTCTTAATTTGACATGATTGCTGGAACTCAGCAATTACACTGGGCGCTGTGGTAGCGCTTTATTTAAAAATTTAGATAAATAAGTCATTTTTTACTGTGGGACCAATCCTAGCCGTTAGCGCGCGCTGAAGAAATAGAGACAGTTTCAAAAACTACATTTCATTGACTTTCTAACGGTATCAGTCCGTTTGAGTTACAACGGTTGCGTCACATATTCGTACCAACATGTATTTAGCGATATTTTTCTGATATTACTAGGTTGCATCGCTTTTAACAGTGAAACGATTGACTGTGGGACTTAATTGAACTGATTTTGGACTTTGACCTTATAAATGTGATAAATGAGACAATTGGACTCCAAGAAATAACATTCTTCTTAATTTGACATGATTGCTGGAACTCAGCAATTACACTGGGCGCTGTGGTAGCGCTTTATTTAAAAATTTAGATAAATAAGTCATTTTTTACTGTGGGACCAATCCTAGCCGTTAGCGCGCGCTGAAGAAATAGAGACAGTTTCAAAAACTACATTTCATTGACTTTCTAACGGTATCAGTCCGTTTGAGTTACAACGGTTGCGTCACATATTCGTACCAACATGTATTTAGCGATATTTTTCTGATATTACTAGGTTGCATCGCTTTTAACAGTGAAACGATTGACTGTGGGACTTAATTGAACTGATTTTGGACTTTGACCTTATAAATGTGATAAATGAGACAATTGGACTCCAAGAAATAACATTCTTCTTAATTTGACATGATTGCTGGAACTCAGCAATTACACTGGGCGCTGTGGTAGCGCTTTATTTAAAAATTTAGATAAATAAGTCATTTTTACTGTGGGACCAATCCTAGCCGTTAGCGCGCGCTGAAGAAATAGAGACAGTTTCAAAAACTACATTTCATTGACTTTCTAACGGTATCAGTCCGTTTGAGTTACAACGGTTGCGTCACATATTCGTACCAACATGTATTTAGCGATATTTTTCTGATATTACTAGGTTGCATCGCTTTTAACAGTGAAACGATTGACTGTGGGACTTAATTGAACTGATTTTGGACTTTGACCTTATAAATGTGATAAATGAGACAATTGGACTCCAAGAAATAACATTCTTCTTAATTTGACATGATTGCTGGAACTCAGCAATTACACTGGGCGCTGTGGTAGCGCTTTATTTAAAAATTTAGATAAATAAGTCATTTTTTACTGTGGGACCAATCCTAGCCGTTAGCGCGCGCTGAAGAAATAGAGACAGTTTCAAAAACTACATTTCATTGACTTTCTAACGGTATCAGTCCGTTTGAGTTACAACGGTTGCGTCACATATTCGTACCAACATGTATTTAGCGATATTTTTCTGATATTACTAGGTTGCATCGCTTTTAACAGTGAAACGATTGACTGTGGGACTTAATTGAACTGATTTTGGACTTTGACCTTATAAATGTGATAAATGAGACAATTGGACTCCAAGAAATAACATTCTTCTTAATTTGACATGATTGCTGGAACTCAGCAATTACACTGGGCGCTGTGGTAGCGCTTTATTTAAAAATTTAGATAAATAAGTCATTTTTTACTGTGGGACCAATCCTAGCCGTTAGCGCGCGCTGAAGAAATAGAGACAGTTTCAAAAACTACATTTCATTGACTTTCTAACGGTATCAGTCCGTTTGAGTTACAACGGTTGCGTCACATATTCGTACCAACATGTATTTAGCGATATTTTCTGATATTACTAGGTTGCATCGCTTTTAACAGTGAAACGATTGACTGTGGGACTTAATTGAACTGATTTTGGACTTTGACCTTATAAATGTGATAAATGAGACAATTGGACTCCAAGAAATAACATTCTTCTTAATTTGACATGATTGCTGGAACTCAGCAATTACACTGGGCGCTGTGGTAGCGCTTTATTTAAAAATTTAGATAAATAAGTCATTTTTTACTGTGGGACCAATCCTAGCCGTTAGCGCGCGCTGAAGAAATAGAGACAGTTTCAAAAACTACATTTCATTGACTTTCTAACGGTATCAATCCGTTTGAGTTACAACGGTTGCGTCACATATTCGTACCAACATGTATTTAGCGATATTTTTCTGATATTACTAGGTTGCATCGCTTTTAACAGTGAACGATTGACTGTGGGACTTAATTGAACTATTTTGGACTTTGACCTTATAAATGTGATAAATGAGACAATTGGATCCAAGAAATAACATTCTTCTTAATTTGACATGATTGCTGGAACTCAGCAATGTACACTGGGCGCTGTGGTAGCGCCTTTATTTAAAAACTTTAGATAAATAAGTCATTTTTTACTGCTGGGACCCAACCCCTAGCCGTTAGCGCGCGCCCTGAGGAAATTAGAGACAGGTTTTCAAAGAACTACATTTCATTGACCTTCTCAACGGTTATTCAGTCCGTTTGATCTACAACCGGTTGCTTTATAATATTGCTAACCAACAGTATTTAAGCGATATTTTACT
>JASGCC010002537.1:0-27958 GCA_030067915.1 Hydractinia echinata
CTATATCTTAGGTTGGTATTATCAAGGACACTTTTAATACCTAAAATAGCACCCCCTTTACATGAAGAAGAGAACACGTAGATGATGGATTATGTAACCGCATGATCTAAGTGAATTTTAAACTTGGCAAGCCTTCAATCACGAACCTGTTTTAACTAATTCGTACATTTTTGTCACATAGTTGCAGATTATCGATATGACACATACAATGTAAACACAATAAACATGCAAATTTAAGTTATTTAAATATAAAAAAGAATAAATAGCTTTACAACAATATAATTGCACTTACATTATTATAAAAGCACTGATCCCAAGCTAATTTCAAAACTCTTCTTGCTAATAAAAATAAACTGAAAAAAAAAATCAATTTAATTTTCTTTTTTCTCTTGCCTACTAGAAACAATTCAAAATAGGCTTGTCCATGCATAAAAACGTTACCAAGCATGGACAAAACAATTTATGTACTACACCCTGTCTACAGCAAACAATCTTGGTCTGTTCTTCTCGTGTATTTTCACAAACCGGGGGTGATTATTTAGCCGTTACTATCCTATCAAACAATAAACAGAAACATTGTTAAAATTAAAAACCTCCTTGAATTTTCACCATTTAAAAGTACCCTGACCATTACATTTTAAAAAATACGGGGGTTACTGCAATTTCCTAAAATAGATTTGATCTACATCTTTATAATTGTTAATGAGTCCTTAAGGAAGCGGCTAATGACTTGAACTGATCATTTACGGTTGGTGTTTAATTTAAATGAGTTCTTACATATAGATTCATTAAGTTGCCTACAAAAACTTTTTTTCGCTGTTAATAATCACAAAAAGGCAGTGGCGTCGTAGTGTCATGGAAATAAAGATCAAAATTCTCTCTAAAGTGGTTGTCGAACCATGGTAACTCGTACGGCTCTGATTAATGCCTTTGAGTAGAATGCAAGCATGGAAATTCATTAGTTTGCACAATAGTCAGGTCAAACCACTAATTAGTTCTATAAAAGTGATATATTTATATATATATATATTTTTGCATTTAAAATTATCTCCATAAAAACATTCTGGCAACCTCATTTTATTTCAGCATATTCCAACAAAAGCAATTAAACAGCATATGCCAAGAACTGAGTTCATGTAAATACAAAAAACGAATTTGTGTTGGCAATTATCCAGTGTTTCCTTCTCATTGTTTAATTTGGAACTAATTAACGGTTAATTACAGCTATGACATGACATGTCGGATCTTCTTCCCCCGCCCTGCACTTCCAGTCTTCTTCCTGTAACCAACAAAAACTAAACATGCCCCTCCCTTTTAAGAATTAACGGTTTCATTTGACACTAGACCAATACAACAATGCTATCTTTTTTGCAGAAATTTTTCGTCATCAGCTGCTTGCAAAAAATGTTGCAGTGCAAAAATGTGAAGCTTACATGTGATGTGTTTTTTTTCGACATTAGCTGCAATTTCTTGATTAATCTCAGACGGAAAGGTTGCAGTAACATTGTATTAGATTTTTTTTTTTTGAAAAGCTGAAGTCAGTATATGTGTGACGCCATAAATCATCTCATATTACACAAAGTTTTAACGTAAAGGCTTCTTGTGTGTTGAACCCTTAGCTAAATGATGTAGCTATGTTTGGAAGGACGGAAACAAGATGTTTGTCCCTTTTAAGCGAACTAATTTAGTAAATTGTACATCAAAATTTATTCAAGTAATTGGTAGTCGATATTCATGCATTTATTGTCATCTTCAACTTCCATATCTTTCTATCATTTTTTATTTCCACTCCTATTTCATCGTTTTTTTTTTCATTTTCCGTAAATTTTAATTCTGCATTAGAGAAACAGGCTTGTTTAAATTCCCCCTAAAAATAAAACCCCATCTACATTAGAGGCTTAAAAACACGAACGTATTTATATTTACTGCGTCAACACGTTGTTGTATATTGTAACAAAAAGGACATTTTTTACTGTTCAGGAATACAAAGGAAAATGGGGGAGGAGTTGTGATTAGTCAATATTTAGTCAGTGAAATAACAAGCATTTTAAAAGAGAAAATCAAATTGTAACGTTATTTATACAACATGATTAAAGGAACAAGGAAGCCACAGGACATCCCATATCGTTCAAAATGACTACATAAAACCTTTTTTAATTTTGTTCAAAACGAGTCATCAAAATGACATTGACGCAATATCTTATTTTCTACGTATACAAAACTATTACTGCGTTAAAACCAGTAAACGCGTATGGTTAAATCCTGTCTGTTTTTGAGGATTATTAAAAAATATATATATTCGCCATCTACAACTGAAAGTCGACAATTTTTTCCATCTATAACGTTAACTTGTCAACCAGAGAAACGCCAGTCAGTTCTCTTACTTGCTTCCCTACCCTATAGTCCATTTGACAGTTGAACAATCGCTTTAAATGGGTTAAAACACTCCACTTACAAAGCAGAAGAGGGGTTGTTGATACTGTGTCTTACAATTCTGTCATTTTTTTAACTTGCACCTTTTCTATAGGCATTTGCTTTAGTCTAAATTATGCTTATCACAGGGGCCTTGATATAGGATATCTATTTTCCCTCATGTAAGACGTTAAAGTTCAGTTTGTTTACGAATTGACAAAAAATCTAGAGATTTCATAGTGTAAAAATTTGCCATAGATGCCACCTCACGGAGAAAATCTAGTAACAGATTCCCCAAAAAGCAAACTAAGATTTCTAGATCACCCACAATGGAATTTTAAATACAAGGAGTTTTATTCGACCCCATAGGTTTTTAAGAAACAAAGCAAACCTGAAAGAATTTCTGGTGTTCCCTAAATTCTCTTAAAGTAGTTTTATATCAACTTGATCTTGTAAATAAATTTTTGCACATGTAAAATTACGTTGGCTAATCTTGTAAACCATTTTGACTGGTCCAAAACAAAAATGTTGCAAAGAAAATGCTGCAATACATGGCTACACTATGTAAACTTCAAAAAATGACTTGCAACAAAAAATATATTCCAAAACAACAAAATAAAAGTCAATGCATTGTTTTCGCAACGTTTTCCGCCATAACATTATTGTATTGCACGAGAATTAACAAGCTGCAATTTTTTTAGGGGCATGGGACGCAACAGATTAAACAGCTTGCATATGAAAAAAAACCCCAAGGCTTAAGATCACCCACGATATAACGTTCTATAAAAAAACAATTACAACATGCATTTAAAGTCTATCAAAATCGAGTCATAGAAAGTGTGAGGCAATTAAGAGTATGAACAGTTATCTTCCGACTCGTTTTATAACTTGGAAAGTTTGTTGTTATCATTAGATTGTCGTTAAAAATATCTTGATACATAATCAGTCGGTATGACTTCTGACATTATGATAGCGGTTTTGATTTTGGCTAGTTGCAGAATCTTTAAGCTGATGGCATTTTTATTTCTCTTAATAACCAAAAAGAAATTAAGTCACATGGTCCTGATCGTTTAGCTTTAACTTTCTTACCCATCCTCGTCTCTAGGATCTCTTGACCCCTGATCCGTTGTACGGAGTGGTGCTCATCAAAAAGGCAAAATGCCCTGTGAACGAGGTTGTTTATTATCGCAAGTTTATTTAGTATCCAATGGTATCTCCAAGATGAATGAGAGAACAACAAGGTTTCGTGAGACTATCCAGTCTTGGATTAATCGAAAATTTTTTTGCGTGCAGACAATTTTACCCATCAACATTCCTGCAGTTGTACTAATGGCAACATTTATTGCCCGCATTACAAACAATAGGAGTTCATATAGAACCTGACAAGGAAACGAAGCGAGCTCATCTAGCTTTTAATGATCTGATGCTTTCTATATATGGATACTTTAAGTGCACTGTCGTATGTACTAAAGGGATGGATAGTTTAAACTTTCCTCCAATGTTTTATATAAAGAAAAGGAAGCCAAAGGTACATCCCTTTTTTTATAATTTGTACCGTGTGACAAATATGTACTACCGAACGGCTATAATCGACTTCCACTACCAAATATGGCAACATTTTAAACTCTTGAAAAATGAATCAGCCATATGTCATCATTGTTAACTTTGACTAGCTCAGTGCCATCCTGACGTAATAAATTAAAACATGAATAAAGATATTCAAAAATTTGAATTTCTTGATTTTACTTTTTCTACTTTCGATTTAAAGCATACTTCCTTTTAACGAATTTTGGTCCCCGTGGACCTTTTTCGGGGAAGGGGCCTTTAAGGGTGCTAATTAACGCATGCATTATTTTTTGCGAGAAAAATAATATTTTGCAAGGGATTCGGTTTATAAGCTTAAGAGAGTTTTGCAAACTTGAAAGTTTTTGCATGAAATTTTACAGAAGCTTTCTGGCAGTTCTTGAGAAAACGTAGAGACTACAGTGTATCAAAAAACAGGTTTATACTCCACCAAACATATGATTTCCAAACCTTTCACTAAGTGTGTTTTCCTCCTTCAGTGCTAGTTCGAAGCAACTTTCAGGTCGATTAGTTAGCTACCAAAAGGGTAAGGCTCTATTAGCGCTATTGGTGTTGCTCAACATTGACTGCTCTTCAAAAGAGCATCCTTACAAAAAACAGAGTAATGACAGGCTATAACATAGCATTTTCATCATATAATATTTAGCATAAATTAATTATCATTTCTTTAATACAAATTTTAGAGAAAGTTCTTTTTTTTCAAAAATATTTATTTTACATTTTCACCTTGGGGATTTTAGTAACATGTTTCCAAAAATGTGGAAGTATAACAGCGAAACACGTGTCTGTTGAAACACAATCAATACAGTGCGGCTGCGTCTACTTGACATTCCTTTCCCACAAACACATTTAGAGGGTACTTTAATTATCATCATACTGTGCACCGCAGCTTAGCTGCAATATTTAATAACAATGATTCATCTGGCCGCAGATGTCATTCTTATGACTGATCTATGGTAAATGACTTCGCCAATCTTTTTTTTTCAGCATATTCAGACTGGCGCTCTATTAAGCTTACGCGTCTGTTCAGACCTTTACTTCTCGCTACGTCAGCCGAGTGCGTCAACTTACTGTCGTAACTGTATTTTCGATCAATAGTTTTCGCTTTCGGTGTGTACGTAATTCTATTGGTTAGCCGTTTTTGTGGAGACGACAAACTGTTCGATAAACTTAATGATTCGCTAGATTCGTCATAAAAACTGTCTATGTTGTCACTCGATGCAGCACTGCCCAAACTACCAGATCGATTATGGTGGTTTCTATGTGGCGACCAAGTACTTTGAGACATGCGGCGCACGTTCATTGTGAACGCCGCCGAACCTTTCTTGTCCATAGGAGTTAAATTTAGGCCTGCCAAATGTAAGGTGTGAACACCGTTCCTTGACATATCGGCAACTTGTTTGGCTAAAAACAAAATACTGAAACTATAGAAAAAATTGGAGTGAGAATTTGTTGCCATTCTTTTTTTTAAATGTTGAGGGTCCAACCCTCAAAGTGAGCACTGAAGACAATGACCGTTATTTAGAAAAGGGTTAAAGAGTTGTTTTCTCATGCCCTTAAATTGCTTCATATTTTATTATCTCTTGACAAAACTCAGGTTTTTTATATTTTCTTTGGTATGCATATCAAAAAATAAAATTGATAATAAATTAGAAAACTAATAATTATGGCGAGTGCGACAGCCATATCATGTCTCTTAAAACGCATTATACAAAAAAACTGCGCACAGCACAGACAGAAAATGTGATAAATTCGCAATTTATATTCAATCAAAAATCAAACAATTGATTTTGCGGTATTAGCTAACGATTTGAATTCACGTTTGAGCACCGCATGTGGTTTTGTTGACGCATTAAGAAGTTTATTCTGGTTTCAACTTAAGAATATATAAAATATAGATAACGAAACATTTCAGAATTTTTAATTGACAGGAAAAACAATGTTCATAAACAGCCCGGAAGTGCATTTGCAGGAAAATGAAATAGATTGTCAGGGAGAAGTCAGGATTTCTGACACTGATAAAAATTTATATTAACAGAAAATTTTTGGTGCTCCTTACTCCTAAAATGTGGAAAATATTCGTTTGGTGCTTGTTAGTGCTATAAATCCGCTTTTAGGCCTGCATATGGCTCCAGTGGGTTGTTTATCTAAATAAGGTAAATATAGTACAACTTTGTTTAAAAAAAATCATTTTTATCTTTTTTTCATTATATTGTTATCCTAATTTTATTTCAAGTAAAAAAAATTAATGTCAAATTTCAGAAATTTTTTCTGGTTATATAAAGGCAGGTTTCCACTCAAACGAATGTGGTAGAACCGATCGACGTCGATTTTACTTTTTCGAAAATTCTTGACTTTTGAATTTTGGAATCATTTTTTAGATGGACTTTACAGCTTACCTCCAATTTTAAATTAACTTATGTCTCAAAATATTCATATAACCATAAAATATATCTCTTTTTGTTTAATTTACATTTATAAGAGAGTGTCAGAGGTTAAACAAAAAGTTACTTTCCTTTAAACCGTTTCACGAAGAGTTTTTTGTATTTTTAACGTCATCACGTTCTAATACGAAGTTTTTCATATATATCAACGTCGATAAAATTCGTGGTTTTGACATTAAATTTTGTTGTTTTAACCGAAGTTAAGTCGCTGGATACGGGGGCAGGGCGGCTGTAAATCCCCTTTAGCTCGGATTTTTCATATACAGTGCACTTCTGAGTGATGTAATGGCGTCAAAATCAGATTATATTTGAAATAAGTTCGAGTCAATAAACCACGCCATATTTTATTCTAAAAGCATTACAACACCATATTTTTTTTCTCTAAAATCATTAGAATGTGATTGTAAAAACCTTTAAAAAATGCTGTATTTTGTTCTAAAGTCATCGAAACGCGTTTATATAAAGCTTAAAGAGAACCCGAGGTAGAGAAAGGTGTTGGACTTATATTATAGAGCTTAAATTCTTCAAAAAGCTCTTATCGTTCTTAAGATATTCACATTTAAAGAATTTCAGTGGGTCATTGCTAAAAAATTAAGAGGCCTGGGACGAGCAAACGATTGTAAGCAAAAAAGATTATGTTAATCAATTCACCTAATATTTATGCATTGAGAAAGTTTAAATGCACATCCCTTAACAGGTCGAAAATTACTGATGACAGAAAATGTTAAAATTTGCTATTAATTAAAGATAAAAATATAATTTATGTAGAATATTAAATCTAAAATTCTTTAAATGCGAATATCTTGAGAACGAAAAGAGCTTTTTAAAAAAAATTAAAAAGAGTTGTTAACCAACGCTTTAAGCTCTAATAAGTCCAGTGCCGTAACCACCGGGGGGGGGGGGGCAGGGGGCACAGGCCCCCCAATAATTTTCCTACTAAAAAAAAAGAAAGAAAAAAGAAAGAGAGAAAGAGAGAGAAAGAAAGAAAGAAAGGAAGAGAGACAGAGAGACAGAGACGAATAAATAATCTGATGGTATTACATATTCACATATCATACACTGATAATATGGATTTATACGAAGTAGCAAGGAATTTAGAGAGAAAGTCGTTCAGGAATATTGGGACCCTTCCCATAGATCATTATTATAAAAATCACTGAATGTTTTAAGGGGACTGGCAGTACCTTTAAAATTTCTAGTGCTCTTATTATTTTTAATATTATTGTAGTCGTGTAATGTAAATATGTATCTCTTTCTATCTTTTGGTTTCTGATGGAAATTTTTATCTTAATTTTGATGCCAATTAAACAATGCAGCTTTTCTAAATTACAAAATTATCGAAACATGAACCATGAGATCGTTGACGTCTGGGAGGGCGCCAATCTAGAGATGTAAAATTTAAAAATTTTTCTCTCGGCGCCCACCATGGGGGCGCCTCGGGTAGCCACTATATAAAGCGAAATTCATATATGTAATTTTTCTATATAGGCCCCCCCCCAATATTAAAATTGTGGTTACGGCACTGAAGTCCAACATCATTTTATACCTCGGGTTCCCTTTAACGATGCGGATTTACAGTTATTTGGCAGTAGGGGGTAACATTGAAGTTTCCACAAGGTAAACAGGTAAATAAATCATAAAATTCTCACCTCGACAAGGATCTGTTTTGAGCAGAAAATCATACAGATATTCCCACCCTCCACCTACACGCACAACAATACTGCTGCCATGGATACGTACTAAACGAATGATTTTAGAGGAACCAAATGTGTATTTGCCATCACCAACTTTGACAATTCGAAATGGATTGTGACAGGTACAGAGTTGCGCTTCACTGCGTATCTACAAGAACAGTGACGTCACACTTATTAGCAATATGTTCGAAGTTACTTTGAAAACACACACCGCTCTTACACAGCTCCAATATTCTTGTTCCTTAATTCTAGCATCTATTAATTTGAACTAACTTTTAGAGATATTTTTGTACATTCTAGTAGCAATTTTTTTTATAAAACAAAGAAAAAAACATACCCTTTGTTCAATCTTCTCGGTATCGTTTCTTTTACTTTCCGCTGCTATTTCCTGAAAAGAAAATAACAATTTCTTTTTCAAGTGATTTACATGAGTATTTTTGGACCAAAAGTACTGGGATTAAATGATGCTCTGCATATTTCGTTGAAGCTACAAATGTTTGACAAAACTTTTTAAAGGACCAATTTACTCCAACAATTGTATATCATGTAAATCTTGGTACTTCACCAGAGTTTTCTTGATCAGAATCGCTAAAAAAGTTCATTCATATTTGCGTATGGAGGGTGGGGGTGGGACGTATATAAATGGTTTTCGACAACCAAGTCTAATTCTCTATACACTTCCGCTATCGTGAAATTGACTGTCGTTGTGTGTAACCAAAGGTCCCGTATTTGTAACGTCACATATATAAGCCTGACTGACTAATAAACCGAATCTTATGAACTTTAATTACAAATTCAAAGATGTTTCGTGCGGTAATAAGACCTACCTTGGCTACTTTAAGCCTGTTCATGCATTTTTCAATACTGCTGACTAATGTATCCCATCTATTAATGACGTCATCCAGATCATGCTGTAAGTCATCGAGGCAAATATTTTGTTTTAAATCGAGTATCCCTTCTCCACTGTC
The DNA here is from genome assembly GCA_030067915.1 of Hydractinia echinata. NCBI lineage: Eukaryota > Metazoa > Cnidaria > Hydrozoa > Anthoathecata > Hydractiniidae > Hydractinia > Hydractinia echinata. Next base: position 9,103 of record JASGCC010002537.1, read on the forward strand.
CAGGAAGTTCTCATATAAATCTTTTTTAATATGTAACTCTTTGTTGATACCCTAAAAAGGACGAGGAAAGACTTGGTTTTTCTTTTCATCAGCAATAAACAGAAACAATCTAATTTACCAATTACATGCTTTAACATAAAAACAGTAAAATATGGCCGGACTGTTTTCTGATTTGTTCTTATTTTTTTCTTAATAGTAAGAACACAACTGCAGAATTTAGTCTCATTTTGTTCTTATTGATGGAAATTCCAATACTATGTAACATAATTTCGCTGTTAGCAATTTTGATTCAGATCTATAATTGTGTTCATGAACAAGGCCGCAATCGCGTCAGTTTAAATATTTTTACGCAGTCAGTGTAGGTGAGAAAAGAAGCAAAAAACAATGAACGTGAGATTGAGAGATGAATGTAATATAATTTACATCCAATTGTTCTTATTTAATGGCAAAATTTGAACTCTGTTTGTTCTTAGTCTTGACAATAACGATTTGCGCCTGCGGATGTTCTTATTTCCATCTTGTTTTCAGCAAAATCTAAGAGTCGTGTTCTTATAAAAATTTTCTTATAAAAAAGCAAAACTTGCATTAGGAGCGGATTTCTCCCCCTCCCTGCCATTTTTTGAACAACTCTTTTTATTACGTTACAAAGATTTGATACTTACTGAGTTTTAATATTTATCTATTAGACACCTGCATGTCAAATTGTTAGGTCCCAGTTTCTATAATTTCCTTATAATCGGTAAAATGTCCTTTCCCTTCCCGATGCTTAGAACTTGAAACTTTCAATATAACTACATTTCATTAAAAGGAATTCTAGAAAATTTTGACATGTTATTAACCCGACTTACCCAAAAATCGGGAAAATAGGATTTTCGGGCGATTTTTAGCATTTTCTCATGTGAAAAATATAAAAACTTTTAATTGGCTATCAGAAACTTCTGACAAATGTAAAATGTCCATCTAGAGCTAAAGTAGTCGGACAGCGGCATTCTGGACAAGTTTCTGATGACGTCACAAAAAGTGCTGACATAAGCAAAAATTTATCGCTGCCATTGTATTCCTTCATGACATACTAGAACTGTGTCAAGATGGCTCCTATTTAGGAAAGCTTATTGAAAGTAATGGAGGGGCGGAAGGGCGAAACACTGGAGCGGAAGGGCGAAACACTGGGGCAGAATCCGGAATGGGAATATATTCGAAAAATCTCGGATTAAATAGGGTTAAAATCCTATATGCGCTTTATGCCAGGCTTCACAGAATTTTCTCTTCAGTTTTACGTACCTCTATTGCTTCTTCGTTTTCCAATATAAGAGCGTGATTATTAAAGTCAGATGTAAATAGTTCGCTTCGTGCTTCCGTAGCATCAAGCCAACCTTTAATGTCGCTACCAAGTTCTTTGTACTTCTCCAACAATGATACCATCCAACGAAATTTTTCTCGTTTGATTGACACCGTTTCCAACACCATGAAATATCGTTTACGAACCTGGCTTATTCGTGTTTTCACGGATTGTCGCTGAATACTCGGCGGCAAAAATTGCGCAATATTTTGTAATGCTTTTGTAACCTGCTTTAATTCGGTTTCAAGCTCTTCGGTTTCGGTAAACACTTTCTAAACAATATTAATCATATCGTGGATGGTAAATTTAATATGTCGCAGCATTATGAGTTTTAAAAGTCTTAATTGCTTCAGACCGCCTTACCTGCAGTAAAAGAACAGTACCTTATTGATAGACATTAAAGGTCAGTCAACTTTTTTTAGAAATATTAGCCACCTGCACAAAATTAAGAACCTTTAACTGCCTAATGTTTGGAAATACTTGCCTAGTTTATAAAATATATGAAGCATACTCTCTATTAGTCGAAATTTGTGATGTCAAAAAAGAAGATGTCCTGATGACGAGGTTGGAAATAGCAGACTAACCTATCTAACTGTTAAATTAATTTAGTCATTTTTTTGATAAATAATTTTAAAATATCAATATTAAGTTCTTACTATGATTTCTCCTTGTATCTCCATCATTGCATCAAGGTCCAGCAGTTTCAAACACTCCTCATCTTCGTTCCCAACCCCCTCCAACTGTGCGAGTCGTTCACACAAAGCATCCAACCCGTCGAAACCAATCTTGCAAAGTCGTTTCCATGCCACCTCAGCTGTTACCTGACATAAATAACATAAATCGTTCCCAGTACTTTTCTGTCCTTGTGCTTGCATTACTATGCGCCTTACAACGCAATACATTTATAAGAAACAAATTTACAAGAAACCTCACACCCTGGAAGCTTACGTTAAATATTTTTCTAGAAGTTTAACCGCGCTTAAACGCTACAATAATTTAATCGTAGAGAATCATTGGAAGTAGATATATCTCATCTGAGAGAAAGACGGGGGGAAGTTACCAAATTTCAGTCTTAGCCATCAAATTCTCCCCGATTTGTTATTATTTTTTTTTAAAATCCTTTTGTTATTTAATCCGATTAGATGCTTTTAAAATCCGAATTTACTCTATCCTGCTCTCCTTCTCTTTACGCAAGTGGAAAAAATCTACCCTCTTGTGCATTTTTTATGTATGAACCTCTACTTTTGAATACACTCAATCATAGTGCCGTGTTTTTCCTACGTGCGCAGAAATGGAGGTAACGTGTCCGCTTGGTTTGTTTACATTTTTACCTCCATTTCTGCGCGCTCATCGGGCATTACGTAATCACTGAGATGCGCGCGCAAGTAAATATCGGAACTGTGATTCCATGTATTAACGAAATAGGAAACGTATAAAGGAAAGAGCAAAAAATGATTCGTTTATCAAAACTCTACAATGCTAAAATACCTTACTAATTTTCTACTATGATAGGAACAGGGGAATTATTTGTGAAAATTCGATTCCTTTTCCCAAGATTAAACCTATATTTCGAATTGATTCTGTTGTTCCTGCAGATCTGGAAACAACTAACGATTTAGCTGGACAAAAGTGGACAAATTTAGTAGCTATTCGGGGGTCAGTTTTTTCCGATTTAAATTTCACTGTTTCTGTCCCTGCCCGCTTTTTCCCAAAAGATATATACTTATTTTAACTTTATTAGTGGACTTGTAACAAGCAATACTTATGCACACGGTTTGTGTTGAGAAATTGTCTCGGCATTTTTTGACATCAAGTTAACGTCAGGTAATTCACTGAAGAAAACAGAAGCAACAGAGTACCCTATTCGCTAAGATTTTCTACTTTCCCTAATTTCGAAAAATTTCCATGCTGCCTCTACACAAAAGACGTTGAACGAAAAACCTGGAAACCCACCTGATCCTTTGCCAATTTTTTAGTCCAAATTCCGTACAACTTCACACCAGCAATACAATGTGTATCATTGATGCAGTTATTGTTGTTATTGTTGTTGTTGTTGACATTTGTGGTTGATATTTTGTTTGTCTTTTTTTCAAATGATTTTATTGGCATACCTGGAGTTTCATCAGTACGAGGTAACGCATCCAGTGAACCATTATGCAAGCTACCATTTATGTTCGTCATTTTTGTACTGCAGTTCCAACGTGTTCTATGGCAAAACCTCCCTCCACTGGATGCACACTTGGCTGAACTGAGTGAACACAATGGTATCTAAAAAAATCAGTGTTTATTTTGAAAGATTTTATACTGATGGCTATATAGCTTGATCATTGAACCATCCATGTGGCATTAACTAATTTTTTCCAAAAAAATATCACAACAGGCGCCTTTTTAGAGCTGGAGTGGATCTTTCCAACTAAAGCACATACAAGTTTAACACCTGAAGCCTAAAAATTAATAATCGACACATGAAAGGGTGGGGGGGGGTGGGGGCGTGCGTGCGTCCTGGCAATTTAAGCACTTCTATTAGCTTAATATTACCTTTATTTTTCTTACAAAAAATATGAAGAACACCAAACTTAAAGTTTTCGAATTCTTGGTAGGCCACTGCTTTTCATAGATAGCTAACAAAAAAATACACACCTCGTCTCTTTTTTTTATTGCGAAGCCTCGGCACTAAGTGTACTTCTTATCATAAATCTAAGCAGTCGAAAATTTAACAAGATACCGAGTATTGTGTCTACTCAAGAGATGCTTCATAGATAAATTCGTTATTTTAAATGGTAGAAAGTCAAGCACGATAATTTTTTTGAGGAATAAAGAAAACTTAAACAAAACAGTTTATTTTAAGTTTACTTGTAACTGATTTATTGTAAAGATTTATATTTTATATATATAATACATATAGATTTACCTTGTACCACAACAAAATATATAAAAATTCTTAAAACATAGATATCTTTTCGAAACCCATTAACTAATTTTTTCTTTTTCTTTCTTTCACCATGTGAACAATAAAATATAAATATAATTACAAACCAAAAAATTGTTTTGTGTTCACCTGTGGTTCATAAACTTTTCGAAGTCATTCTTTATTTTGAATAACAACACATTGTTAATCTTGCGAAGGAATGCAAACCATCTCACATAGTTTTAACACCGAACACCGTGTTCATAAAAGACAACGCGAAGAAGGGTGTTTTGTTTAGAGAGACTTTATATTTATACTTTAAAATATGTTTATACGATTTCAGATTTTCTTTGTTATACTGTTCTCAAGATATATTGTAATATCAAAATAATGTTTCGCATTTGCGTTGCGTATTAACACTGGAGAAAGCCCAACTTCGCCACCAGGACCTTTTGCTTTCACACGAGTATATAGAGTAATGGTACATCACAAAAACAAAAGAAATCTAATTTCTTGATAACTGCAGGGGCCAGCTTGAAGTGTATATGGGTGTAGAGGAAGGGGGAGGGGGTGGGGCAATATTTGAAATACAGTCCCAGATCGTTATTTGTCGTCGTTGTTGTCTTTCAAAAGACGTTTTTAGCAATCCCCAATTTAGTCGGCCCTTTTTATAGTTTGCTGACATTTCGTGTTGGAAATCCTATCTTTCTGTTTTGTGCCAATCCTTTCATCCTGCCGTTTATATGTCGCATACCATTCATTGAAAGTATAAAAACAAATTAAGAAAGAAGTTACTGGTTTAAATTCGCACGTGTAAAAAGTCATTAGCCACGCGTCTCTAATTGATCTAGGAAAGAAATAAAACCAAAGTTGTTTACTAGCAACCTTGTACCCAACGTTTCGTCGGTTGCAGCACGATGAAAAGTATTCTACAAGGACCAGTTTAGAAAACATATTAAACCCTTCAGCAGTAACCATTTTATACAAAAATATATGCCTATGTAATACATCAAAGACGTAATTTTCGCGAAAAAATATTTTGCAAATTTGTAAGATGTCGCGAATTGTCGTTCGTCTTCGCAAAATTCCTCTCGCAAAATATGTGCGGTATATATAATGACTACATTATTTAATCAGTTTCTTTAATGTTAATTCATATTAATTTTTAACAGAGTATATACCTGAGAGACTTCTCTTCGTTTTGCTTGATAAAATTTCACTTCATTTGGTAAATCTCCTAGGGTAGGTCGAACGAGCAAACCACTCAACAAAAATCACGACATGTATTTTTTTTTCTTGATGTCATATCTTCACATCACATCTGCATTCAAAAACACGCTGTGGTCACACTCTTTGTTTTGCAAATCGCTGTCGCTGCGGTTATAAATGAATAATTATAATCTCTGCTGAACGTTTTAATGAAACTTTGCATGCGATTCTTTCGCTTGATAGAGAAAATCTTAAATATTAATATCGACTTTGCTTTTTTAGTATGATTACTCATTTTTTCAAAAACCCTAGACGCGTGACCTCGAAATGTTTGTCTTTTTAATTTTTTTAGTTCCCAAAGATATGCCTCATTGAAATGAGAAAAGAATTCTTCCTCTTCCTTCCTAACCAAATGATAAAAATCCCTTATTTCTCATTTTTCAACACGGAATATCTGTACAATGGCAAATCGTAAAAATATTAATTTATGCCATTTTTCTTTTAGCTTTTGCTCTTCTGTCAAATAATCGATTTTTGTAAAGTTTAACACAGAAATGACGACATTAATACAAAAACGTCAAACTTAGGCCATTAGCATAAAATGGCTATAAACTTCGTAATGAAAGAAGTAAATTTGACATCAACCATTTTTTTTATCCTCTCTTTAAATTTTACCATATGATACAAGTAGTTTTAAGAGTGACTTTCGAAATGTCATTTGTGTAGAGGGGAGGACGATAAGTTAGGTTTCACATAATTCTACTCTACAAAATCGGCATTGTCACCTAGATAGCCAAGAAAAACCATTCCGATTGGCATTGTACAGACATTAAGCATCTCAAAAAGAGAATTTTTTAACTTAGGGGCTGGGCTGTTCATATGGAAGCGGGCTGGCTCGGGATCTCGCTACTATCAAGAAGCACATACAAAAATAAAAATGTGTTCATATGACAACTTATTTTTGAGCATGATCAAGATTATTTTATTTGTAGAAAGCATTTTTTTCTTTACAGAAATGCCAAAAATATGAAGGTTTAACTTTTTTGTCAATTTATATAACTATTGGTGAAAATAATATTACATATGCATTGGAACAATAAATATATAAAAACGCTCCAGAAGAAAAACATTATCATTAAATTTTATTATTGTGTATTTATCGTTGTTTTGACAAAATAATCATTATTTGTAGCTTTTTCATAAAAATACATTTTTTTGAAGAATTCCTTGTAATTTAAATTTCCTTTAGAACGTCATATAAAATATATGAACAAACTTTCGTGACTATTTTCAGCTCGCCTCATATGAACAGCCCCTTAAGGGGTTGATTCCTAGACTATTAAAAGATACTTTCCTGTCAGAAATATTCGAGTTTAAAAATCGATAGACTTCACGGGAATTTATTTTCGAGAATCGATGGCCAAAATGATAAAATGATAAATAAAAAAAACATTCACGGAATCGCGTAAAAAAGGCCAATGATAAACTCGGGAAATTTCTGGCCATACGTACCACAGATAGTATTCATTTTAATAAATTTATCAAGATAGCTTTGTCTTCATTGAAAAACACGATTAGATAAAACTTGGAATCATAATTAAAATACCGTGTACGATAAAACGACAATTTTCCCACACTGAAGATCAACTTACGGAAGGAATTCGGATCACTTCATTGAACTCAAACAGCTACATTATACAAAAACATAAATTTTATTATCCATCAGCCATCGTATCTGCTTAATATTTTTTTATCAGTTTAACAGTTAATAATTCTTCTCGCAGTAATCTTACGTTTCTTTGTTCGCACATGTTCTGGGTCTCGTAAAATCATAAAAACACGTTTTTGCAATAAATTAATAAAAACTTTCTTTCACAAGAAATCTTTTGTATAAAAGGCTTTTAAATAGATCGTATAGCCCATTAACACTTGCGCCTATGCAACCCAGGGCGAACAATACGTTCCCAAGGCATACATCACGGTTAACATGCAACAAAACCATTTTTAACTTGTTACATAGGTCTGGGTCCTAAATTGCAGTATTATTCTCTCATTATTTTTCACAACAACAATGCCGAAAGTGATGTTAACCGACAGCTAAATATAACAAGCCTGAGATATTGCGCGAAGAACTGACAAAAATCAACGTGCACGCAATCTGAGGCAATATATTTTGAGCAGAATTTTAGCAAATCGTATATTGGACAATTTATATAGTATATTGGACAATTTCTAGTGCCCTTTTAGCCTGAATTTCATCCTCGAATTAACCAAAAGTTTTTCTTTGTGTAACCTTTGATGTATTTGCTAGCCAATAATTAAAAAATCTGTGTATTAATTCACAACAAACGATGCAAACAAATGCACACCCATTAAAACATCTGGTTTGTTCTCATACGGATGTAAATTTACAGGGCGGTGACCAACGATAAGTAAAAAGTCTTTTTAAAAAGGGAATGTTGGCGGTTATTTTTGTGGGATAGAATTAAATGTATGTGAAAGAAAATCAGTGGATACTTTCTTTCTTCTTCTTTTTCTTCTTCACAATAATAAAATAGGTCCAATAATAATATGAAACGTGATAAGACACAGTAAAAGTAAAAAATTCAAACATTAGAAAAATCAATTTTTTTCATACCTTCAATTTCTTCGCTTGATTTTCACCATTATTCAATGCATCCAGAGAAGTCAACGAAGAATGACGACGTTGGTACATTATTATACTTATTGAAGTTATTTATAATTTCCTCTTCAATCTCTTTGATTTATATTTTTCAATAAACTTCCAAAACGTTAACTTGATGAATGAACTTAGATGATATGATTTTTTTCAAGTGAAAAGGTTAATAAGCTGCTAAATGAGAACCGAAGATTAATAATTCACGCCAAGAGTTGACCCTAATTATGTTAATTAACCCAAAGCGTACACAACTGTTCACGATATGCAGCAAATGCGCCGAACACTATCCAGACGGGGGTTCACATATATACACGCAATTAAATAAAGGATAAAACCCAAATATCTTTCCTCGAACACGTCTTTTAGCACGATTTTACAATTATAAATAGGACTATATAAATAGAAGCTAACGGCGCTTACACCAATCTTCAAGTAAAAAAATCTGTACATATTTTAACACATTTTTGTATACCCCCTGTGGCGAACGATGTGTGTTCGCTTCAAACGCTCTCTTCCAGCTGTTCTTATAAAAAGTCTTCATACAAATCTTAACAAGTGCGTCGCATTACTGTTTGTTTAAGTTTGCTGCTGTTGTTGAGAACAGATTTTTTGGCTAGGTTTACTTATAACTTCGACCCGAGGCCTAACAAAATGGCAGAAAAAAATTGGCAGCTTAGTTGCAGCACAGAAAGGAGCCTTTGATAAAAAAGGTTAACTTCTACATACTAACGATCAAACCTAATAAATTCTAATAGTTTAAAGCCAAAATACACGATACAATTTTTGGTGCGATTTTTGACGCGTAACACATACCGTATAAATACATTTAAAATTGTTCACAAATATGGCGTACGATAAACTAAATGTCTACTGGAATTTACCAATTTTTTATACCATATCGTATCAACATTTATTTTGCCCAATACGACCTAAGAGGATTTCTTTAGCGCGTACTAATTTTCGGATAAAAATCTAAAATCTAATTCAAATCCTTGAAAAAAAAAAAAAATAGCAACATGTGAGCAAAAGCAAGTCTGAACGACGATAAACATGATTAAACATGATTAAAAATCATCCGCGAAAATCAATTCCTGCAAAATCTTTCGAGCATTCGCGATCTTGATCAAGCGTGAAAATTAATTCCGCGAAAATGCAAAAATTTTGCATTTCATTTTAATCAATTTCAAGAAAATTTCTCATAATAAAGTATTACAAAATCAAATTTTTTGTTTTCAAAAGTTCGTGCTACTTTTCGCGCAATAGCAATATGAATGTATTTCGCGCAAGTTCAGATTCTCCCACAAATAACAAGATAAAATAATGACAGTTTGGGTTTAAAAATAAAAATAAAGATGTTTCTTTTTTGTAAGTGTTTTGCGCGTAATTTCTATACTAAATTTCGCGCAATAACGAACTTTTTTGCGCGAATACGCGAAAATTAGCAAGCGCTAAGGTAATGTGATAAGTTTATACAATTCAAACTTTTGTGTAAAGAATTCTTTCATTGTCTGGTGGATGGCAAACATTTTAATAAAAGCTGCAGAAAATTTTTATATAAACATTATTTTAATACCATTAATATTATGTTACATATAATAGTCAATAAAATGCTTCTTTTCTTTAAAAGGAATATTATATACAAAAATAATAACATTCTCCGCATATTAATGAGAAAAAAGCAGTAGAAAATAGCTACCAAAGTTTAAAAAGTATTTTATGAGAACTCAACAATTTCACAATTGATTGTGCAAGCGTTATGCATAGAGAACATCGGTAAACAGACAAGAAAAATAAGTCAACCAAAAAAATTAATTTATTCTATATGTCAAATATTTCTCACTGCTTTTGCCAGTTTACGTCATATTTGCTGGGCCGTCCTCTTTTCTGTCCCTCAGCAAGTTCTAGTAAGGTTTTGTTCGTAGTACTCGTAGGAAGGGGTACACGAATGAACGATCGATCAACAGGACTGTTATTTACATAAATCTTTTGTGCATTACTCAAATGCGGAAGCCTAACAGCTGTGCTGCGATTTTGAATTTGCGAAGGCATTTGAGCACTACCGGGTCTCAGAACTGTAATCGGACCACCGTGTACCAAACTGTATGGTGCTGGCATACGAATGCCCCTCATGCTTCCTGAAACTGGTACAGCAACTCTTGACCCACTTGTGGGATAATTTATAGCAAATCTAGCGATTTGGTTAGCTCGAGCCTGTTCAGCCAGCATGACAGCTTGGTTGCTTCTTTGAGCGTGCAATCGAGCTTGCACGTCGGGCGGGAGCTGATGTGATATATTCGGCAGATTGATTTGACCAAGCTGAACAGGTCCAGCCGCGTTGGCAGCATGAACGCGAAATATTTGGTTGCCATTAACAATGTATTGCATGCGGTTATTAACATCACTGACTTGACCGGTGTACAATTGATCAAAATTTTGAGGTCTCGTATCTACAGTGTGTAAAGACAAAAAAATTATTGATCAGTTACATGCTTTAATATTTTTGGGACCAGATTTTGAAGAAGATTGCGTAAAAAATTACATTTAAGTAAACGGCAGGATTAAAAATTCGATGTTGAAATATTCGTAATTTAATCCCAATGCGAAAAAAATTGGGTAGCATTAAGGAGAGGTGTAGTGCCTAAAGCTTTCTGAGCTAATGTTATAACGATAGTCCACATCGCATACCTATCAAATAATGCCAGAAAAAAGCAACATTTAAAATTCTTGTAAAAAAAAACCCAGATAAGTAAAGGAGGAAAATTTGAATGAAAAAGCTTAAAAAAATTATAAATTCTAGACTTCATTAAGGACAAAAAATCGTCGCTTTTAAACTAAAAAATACACAAGATGCATGGAATTTCTTAAAAAGTCATCAAATTTCTCTGACTACATGGAAACCCGGTTTTAAAAAAGGGTTTAAAATTTGTGGATGAGTTTGGGCGTTAACACTATCCTGAAGTTCCATGTATGACAAACAATACCGGACACAACAAAACATTTCCTTTCGAAATATCTACACTGCAACTTAATTGTGTTAACTTACAGAGGACTTTAGCGTTTTCTTTTTCATCTTCGTAACTCTTCCATGCCTGTTTGCGTTCTTCCTCAGTTAATTCTTCAGCTTCAACGTTTTCCAGCAGAAGATCATGTTCGTGATAGCGCACAATGTATTTTGGATGTTGTCGCTGTAACACCTCCGCCAGCAATGGGTCCTATTTCAAGCAAGAAACGCATGAGCTTTAATAACTGTAAATGTGAGTATTAGATAGTGAAACAAAAACCCGACAGGGATTAAAAATACAAATTGTATGAGAATTACACAAAGCCATTTTGTAGGAAGCAATAATTTTCCAGGTCAAAAGTCCAAAATTAGAAGTATTTGCAGTTAGTAAAGATGACCAAATTTTGAGCAAAAATAAAGTGCTGGATGTGAAACATTTACCAATTTTGACAAAAAATAGAATTTTGATAGTTTCTTTTGTTTATTGTATTAATTTTGGCCTAAACTTTCAATTTCGGTAATAAAAAAATCACATTATGCCTAAGAATCCTTTTTTTATTAGGATGCACATTTGTTTTATGGGGGTGGGGTGTGATTTAAATCAGTGTATCTGCATATTTTTAAAATCGCATAAAAAAATCAATAAAATTGATGCAACGAATCGGCTATCTTTCGTTTTTAATTATAATTCGCTGAGATATAAAGAGACTTTATCAGATCTAGCCGTGTTCTTTAAGTTAACTTCATAAATCAAATTTGACTAGATTTAAAGATGTGGCATTCTTTTTAGTCAAGCCTTTTAGTTTTCAACAACTTAACAACAAACATTACTGCTAAAATATTTCACCTTAGGTAATTGAGGCGTTTCCCCATCCTCTTTAACCTTTTCAGGTGCAAACGTATACAGCTCACGAATTTCTTCGTCAGTAAAATGTCTTTCAATCTGCATTTCGTCTACAACACGACCTGCTACAGCCAATTTAGTAATCTGACGGCCATAAACTTTTTCCTCCATTGTACCCTAAATAAAAATAAATTAATAAAAATACGGCAAAAGCATCAAGCATTATCATGATACTGCAACCAATGTATCAATATTAAATAGCATTGTAATCCTTTTTTCATTAAAGCAGGTTCTTTTTCAAATAAGTCAACTCAAGAAAACGAATTCATAGCATCTTGCAACAAAAGCATTACCTGAGAAATTAGACGGTACACATAAACAGGTTTCTCTTGACCGAATCGGTAGACACGAAACACTGACTGCACATCGTGAGATGGATTCCATGAACAATCAAATATTATCACACGGTTAGCAGCTACCATGTTAATACCTAAGGACCCAGCTTTTGTTGAAATCAAAAATAATCGACACCTACAAATAAAAAAAGTTCGGGCTCATTATCCCAGAGTACATATACTATAGCTACATGCACAAGAAAGAGGACAAAACGAAGAATTGCTGACGAATGTATATATATAACATTAAGTAAATGCTGAAATTAAAAACAATAAGATGACGAAGCAGACATTCCGGATTAAAATTCAGGATTTTTGTTATAATTTTGTTGCTAAACTAATAAATTATTATCAGAAAGTCCACACAGCGTATGAATAGAAGAAGTAACAGTTTTTCATCAGGAAAATTTCAAATTATCGAACGGGACCGAGAAGCTTAAAACTCATTACAGCCAGTGAAATATGGAAGGTGCAATTTAAACACATAATTGGACAAGACATACTTTTCATTTTCGGGATCGTTAAAAATATCCGCCCATCGTTTTCGCTTATGAACAGGTGTTGAACCGTCCATGCGAAAGTAATCAACTCCATGGCACCAATTAAGTTGATTTCCACCAATCTCTCCACCCCCAAGACAAGACTCGATTAAATCTAAGGAGGTCAAACTTTGAGAAAAAACAAGTACTTTGTCTCCAACTACATCAGCATTTGCAAGGACCTCCATCATTAAAACCAGTTTGCCGCTCAATTCCACATTGCATTCATCATCTTCAGTAATAAATTCATCGTACCATTCTTTCTCGAATTCCGGCTTCTCATCTTCTCTCTCAGGATTTAGAGTTGCATCCTTGAAGTTGATACCCGAGCGTAAACTGCCATGGGAGGGTGGTGGTTTGATATCAACAGGCTTGACGACAGTCATATCGTTCGTTGAAGTATCGCTGCCTTTATTCTCCTTCTTCTTGACATCGTTCTCAGTCATTCTCCTGCTGTTGCGTGTAGTTCTTTTAGGAGTGGCGCTTTCTGGCTCTTCGTCGGTTTCTTCATCTGAACTGCTATCAGATCCAGAAGCCGCAACACGGCGTCTTTTTCTTCGTTTTACTTCATCTTCCTCGTCGCTACTTGTGTCAACTGTCCACGGTTTTTTCTTGTCATCATCGGAATTAGAGCTGTCCGATTCTTCGCCGTTGTTATCGTCAATAAATTCATCCATACTGTCTTCTTCCTTAAACCTATTACGGTACGCCTGTCGTTGTCTTTCAATTTGTAGAGACCAGGGATGAGTCCAGATACGAGATAGACATTGGAAATCAGAAAAGAGCGAAGATCCTAAAAACGAAGTGACAACATTACAGGTGAAACCAAATGATTATTTAAAAAAAAAAGAAACAAAATAAGCGCTAAGACGGGAAAAAATATAGGCTTTTTATTCTAACAACGACAATAAAATGCTTCACGTGAGAGAATAGTTATAAAGGTCTAACAGATCAATAAAAGGCTATGAAATATATCTATATTAACCATACCTTTAAGTTTGTCAGTAGCATCTTTGTAAACAAAATTCTCAATATAATATTGGTACATCTTGATCTGTTTCTCAGTTAGTCGTACAAAAATTGTGTATTCTCGTTTCGGCGGTAAAAAAGGAGACAGAACAGAATAATCTTGACGCTGGAAATGTAAGATAAAATATATATGATTTAATCTGGAAACATATCAATAGGTATATCTGTAGTAAAATATTTGCAAAAACAACTGACGCTTTTACCTGTACACATCCAGAAAGTAACTGATAAAGTACATGCGATCTTTGTTTCATCACTTTGACGTCACGAGGTGTCGAGTTTGAACATTGTCCATTATGAATCGGATTAACAAACCGGTTTTGAAATTCTTTACGAGTACCAACTAATTTTGGTTTAACGAAGTCAACCATAACGTGATCTGGCGAGATAATAAAATAATAAATAGATAAATAGATAATAAAATAATAAAATAATAAAATGCTTATATAAAATCTACAGTATAACTTTCTTTAAAAACCTCTTTATATAGACATATGGACAAATTTATTAGATGTTATGTAGCCATTACAAATAGGGTTGATGCAGTAAAACTTTTTTTTAAAAAGCTTCATATAAACATGCACGTAACCGAAAAATATTACTGACAGGTTTAACTGTATATGATCCCAATAACAGGGTAGCCAGTCACTACCACTTTTATTTTCCGATTTAACCATACTAAAATGTAAATCCCTAACTTCAAGAAGAGTTTTGCATAACACAATTTTCTACCTCTTCCCTGATATTTTATGGATTTCTCAAATTCTTCTTTTTTTTTCATTTCAATACTTTTTAATTTTGCCATAAGCTTCTTAAAGTGAATTGAGTGAAATGGGGACCCCAAATATTGTTGTCTCCAAAAAACATCATCCTCAAGCAATAAAAACATTTAAAACTCTGTATATATAAAAAAATATACGAAATCAAAGACATACTGATTTTAATCATGGCCACGAAAACTTAAAAAATAACATACACTCTGGAAGGTTGTTCTGTAATGGAGTACCAGTGAGAACAATGCGTCGTTTCGTTTTGATGCTATTCATGGCTTTTGATATTGCTGAAGTGTTATTACGAAGAATATGCCCTTCATCACAAACTACAACTTCAGGTCCTGAAAAAAAAACAAGATACTTAGTCGGAATTATAAGCGTTTACTCTTCTCGAATCAATTTCAACGAATGTAACACACAGTTTCATCAAAAATGTTTAATAGAAAGGCTTGCGAAATATTTCAAAGATTTATCTACTTACATTAGAACTCTGTATAAAACTGAGCCATATAGGACAAGTCCCAAATCACTAGGACTTTGGCCGTAATGCCACCAAACAGTTTGTTTAAATAAGTTGAATATTATATAAATTGATTTAGCCATGATAACTCAAGTTTTGCAAACCAAGAAATTCGTAAAAAGTAATATAATACAGAATCTCAAACACTGAGTCGTTTCTTCTCCTTTCAAATAATATACGTCAATAACGACAAAATAAAACTTTTGAAAATTCATTTTCATTGATGAAAATGATAAATGGGGAAGTAAACGAAAAGGAATGCTGACATTTCATTGTTTGACACCTGTCATTTTCAACAGAGTAAATAAAAAAACATTTTTGTCTCGATTACCTGGATCCAATAAGAACTTTTTGATTTCCTCTTTCATTTTCTTTGATCTAATAAATGTCCCATTGACGAGATTGCGATACATTTCATATCCAGCAATCACTACACCACCTTTGTTGAACCACCGACGGAGAGTATGAACTCTATCTTTGTTATCATTACAATAACTTAACACGTACACCTAAAAATAATACAGATACAGGTCATACAACGTGGCCACTCCTTTACAAAAAGTAAATTCCAGAAGTCTTTCAACTGGTAATCTGAGCAAACAAAAATTAAATGAGTAAAACAAGAATAAAACATAAGTTACCAAAACCTGATAACTAAAAAGACGTAACAAAACACAGATTAAGGACAATAATTTTCCAGTTTTTCCCCTTTATGTAACTTTCCAGGAGTATATTCTATTTTCAGGAGTTTCACTAAGCTTCTGCAAGTATCACCATCCTCAACAATGGCTAATTATTTTTTTGACAATATTTTCACTTTCAGCTCTGATTTATATCTACTCTTTCTATCAGGACATACATCATCAAGAAAAATTTCAGTTAAAAAAAACTTAATTAAAAAAAGATGCCAGTAAAGATTTTCCACCAGCTTGTTTCGGTTTGAGTTAACCACTGAGGTATACTGACCCTTTCTACCAAGACTTTTTGCTCAACAAAACATTCAGTACACCTTTTTTATATTAGCATCTTTATTTTATTTTATATTTTATTTTACCCAGTCCAAAAATATATGCATATGATTATTTTTTGAGGAGTCTCAGTCTAGATATAAACTTTATGCCTATAGAAAAAAATGTACTAGGGTAAGGAAATATTATTTTTCCTTATTTATACTTACGTCCAACCTTTGGTCAACATTTAGCCATTTTTCAAACTCTTGTTCCCAATTTAGTACTGTATTTAAAGGTGCGACTACTAAAAACTTCGACATTTTGATATTTTCATTAGTCTTCAAAGTGTGTAAAATAGTAACCACCTAAAAAACAATTTGTATTTTATAAAAAAAAAGGAAAAGGAAAAACACCAAATCCTAAACAGAACTGTAACTTAAAGGGAACCCAAGGTATAAAATGATGTTGGACTTATGTTATAGCGCTTAAAAAGTTAGTAAACAAGTCTTTTTAAATTTTTTAAAAAGCTCTTTTCGTTCTCAAGATATTTACATTTAAAGAATTTCAAATTTAATTATGCTGCATGAATTATGTGATATTTCAGTAATAGCAAATTTTGACATTTTCTGTCATCAGTAATTTTAGACCTGTTAAGGGATGTGCATTCAAACTTTATCAATGCATAGATATTATAATCTGAAATTCTTTAAATGTGAATATCTTGAGAATCAAAAGAGCTTTTTAAAAAATTAAAAAGACTTGTTAGCTAACTTTTTAAGCTGTATGATATAAGTCCAACATCATTTTATACCTCGGGTTCCCTTTAACGTAAGTAGAAACGAAAGGGTACCTGGAGTGTTTTTCCTAAGCCCATGCAATGCGCCAGTAAACAGCCACTGCCATCTTCACCTTTTTTGTAGCTATTCACAGTTTCTATAACACAGTCATACACAAACTGTATACCTTTTCGCTGGTGAGGCTTCAAATGTTTATTAATCTCAGGGTCAACAGAAACGAGAACTTCCTTTTTTTCGTTCCTCTCCAGAACAAAGTCACCTTCTTCCTCTTGTAGTATGTGATTAACACCTTGTCGATCTGCTTTGGTGCGTTCAAGTAATCTTTTACGACGTTGCTCCTCCAATTCCCGAGCATGTATAGTTTCCTCGTTCAATTCATGATCCTTAAGAATTCTTCGAATTTTTCTACGACCTTTTTTTGACGGCGATTGTAGTTCGTCATCACTGTCACTCAGTACTACAGCCTGTTTGTTCTTCTTTCCTTTCTGTTTTGGAGTTTTCTTTTTCTTTGCTGCATTTTTCTGTCGTTTACTTCTTCGTGTTATTATGACGGATCCATCACTGGATGATGAGTCTGAGCTAACTTGTTCAGTTATTTCAACATCATCGCCTGATGAATCATTTGAAGATGAAACAGAATTTAAACGGACTCTCTTCTTTCTCTTTTTCACTCTAGATTTAGGAGATGGCTTTATCTCAACTTCTGATTCACTCCCGGAGTTAGAAGAGGATTCACATTTCCTTTTCTTTTGTTTCTTACTTTTTACTTGTACCTCTTCGTTATTCTCACCGTCAGATGCACTAGATGCCACCGTTTCAGATTTGAGGGGTTTTTTCTTACTTGAACTTTTTACTTGTTCCTCTTCATCATTGTTACCGTCAGAAGCACTAGATGCAACAGTTTCAGGTTCGCATTTGTTTTTCTTACTTGAACTTTTTACTTGTTCCTCTTCGTCATTGTCACCATCAGATGCACTAGATGCAACAGTTTCAGATTTGAGTTTTTTTTTCTTACTTGAACTTTTTACTTGTTCCTCTTCGTCATTGTCACCATCAGATGCACTAGATGCAACAGTTTTAGATTTGGTTTTTTTTTTCTTACTTGAACTTTTTACTTGTTCCTCTTCGTCATTGTCACCATCAGAAGCACTAGATGCAACCGTTTTAGGTTCGCGTTTGTTCTTCTTACTTGAACGTTTTACTTGTTCCTCTTCGTCATTGTCACCATCAGATGCACTAGATGCAACAGTTTTAGATTTGGTTTTTTTTTTCTTACTTGAACTTTTTACTTGTTCCTCTTCGTCATTGTCACCATCAGAAGCACTAGATGCAACCGTTTTAGGTTCGCGTTTGTTCTTCTTACTTGAACTTTTTTTTTGTACCTTATCGTCATTGTCACCATCAGATGCACTAGATGCAACAGTTTCAGGTTCGGGTTTCTTTTTCTTACTTGAACTTTTTACTTGTACCTCTTCGTCATTGTTACCGTCAGAAGCACTACACGCAGCCATTTCAGGTTTGCGTTTGTTATTTTTACTTGAATTTTTTATTTGTACCTTATCGTCATTGTCGTCAGATGAACTAGATGCAACAGTTTCAGGTTTGTTTGTTTTTTCCTTATTTGAACTTTTTATTTGAACCTCCTTATCACTGTCACTGTTACCAACAACTAATGCAGTAGTCTCCATTTCCATTTCATCATCATTAATAGTGTTTGCCTCCACACCTTCTTTTGAACTTTCAAGTTTGCTATTTTTGTCGTTATTCACATCCATTGACTCTTCAATATCATCACCTTGATTTTCATTTTCAATCAACAAGGATTCACTATTTGATACACCTGCATTTTCTTTATTTTGTTCATATCAGTCT
>JASGCC010002538.1:0-27953 GCA_030067915.1 Hydractinia echinata
TTGCATCGCTTTTAACAGTGAAACGATTGACTGTGGGACTTAATTGAACTGATTTTGGACTTTGACCTTATAAATGTGATAAATGACACAATTGGACTCCAAGAAATAACATTCTTCTTAATTTGACATGATTGCTGGAACTCAGCGATTACACTGGGCGCTGTGGTAGCGCTTTATTTAAAATTTAGATAAATAAGTCATTTTTTACTGTGGGACCAATCCTAGCCGTTAGCGCGCTGAAGAAATAGAGACAGTTTCAAAAACTACATTTCATTGACTTTCTAACGGTATCAGTCCGTTTGAGTTACAACGGTTGCGTCACATATTCGTACCAACATGTATTTAGCGATATTTTTCTGATATTACTAGGTTGCATCGCTTTTAACAGTGAAACGATTGACTGTGGGACTTAATTGAACTGATTTTGGACTTTGACCTTATAAATGTGATAAATGACACAATTGGACTCCAAGAAATAACATTCTTCTTAATTTGACATGATTGCTGGAACTCAGCGATTACACTGGGCGCTGTGGTAGCGCTTTATTTAAAAATTTAGATAAATAAGTCATTTTTTACTGTGGGACCAATCCTAGCCGTTAGCGCGCGCTGAAGAAATAGAGACAGTTTCAAAAACTACATTTCATTGACTTTCTAACGGTATCAGTCCGTTTGAGTTACAACGGTTGCGTCACATATTCGTACCAACATGTATTTAGCGATATTTTTCTGATATTACTAGGTTGCATCGCTTTTAACAGTGAAACGATTGACTGTGGGACTTAATTGAACTGATTTTGGACTTTGACCTTATAAATGTGATAAATGAACAATTGGACTCCAAGAAATAACATTCTTCTTAATTTGACATGATTGCTGGAACTCAGCGATTACACTGGGCGCTGTGGTAGCGCTTTATTTAAAAATTTAGATAAATAAGTCATTTTTTACTGTGGGACCAATCCTAGCCGTTAGCGCGCGCTGAAAAATAGAGACAGTTTCAAAAACTACATTTCATTGACTTTCTAACGGTATCAGTCCGTTTGAGTTACAACGGTTGCGTCACATATTCGTACCAACATGTATTTAGCGATATTTTTCTGATATTACTAGGTTGCATCGCTTTTAACAGTGAAACGATTGACTGTGGGACTTAATTGAACTGATTTTGGACTTTGACCTTATAAATGTGATAAATGAACAATTGGACTCCAAGAAATAACATTCTTCTTAATTTGACATGATTGCTGGAACTCAGCGATTACACTGGGCGCTGTGGTAGCGCTTTATTTAAAAATTTAGATAAATAAGTCATTTTTTACTGTGGGACCAATCCTAGCCGTTAGCGCGCGCTGAAGAAATAGAGACAGTTTCAAAATACATTTCATTGACTTTCTAACGGTATCAGTCCGTTTGAGTTACAACGGTTGCGTCACATATTCGTACCAACATGTATTTAGCGATATTTTTCTGATATTACTAGGTTGCATCGCTTTTAACAGTGAAACGATTGACTGTGGGACTTAATTGAACTGATTTTGGACTTTGACCTTATAAATGTGATAAATGACACAATTGGACTCCAAGAAATAACATTCTTCTTAATTTGACATGATTGCTGGAACTCAGCGATTACACTGGGCGCTGTGGTAGCGCTTTATTTAAAAATTTAGATAAATAAGTCATTTTTTACTGTGGGACCAATCCTAGCCGTTAGCCGCGCTGAAGAAATAGAGACAGTTTCAAAATACATTTCATTGACTTTCTAACGGTATCAGTCCGTTTGAGTTACAACGGTTGCGTCACATATTCGTACCAACATGTATTTAGCGATATTTTTCTGATATTACTAGGTTGCATCGCTTTTAACAGTGAAACGATTGACTGTGGGACTTAATTGAACTGATTTTGGACTTTGACCTTATAAATGTGATAAATGAACAATTGGACTCCAAGAAATAACATTCTTCTTAATTTGACATGATTGCTGGAACTCAGCGATTACACTGGGCGCTGTGGTAGCGCTTTATTTAAAAATTTAGATAAATAAGTCATTTTTTTGTGGGACCAATCCTAGCCGTTAGCCGCGCTGAAGAAATAGAGACAGTTTCAAAAACTACATTTCATTGACTTTCTAACGGTATCAGTCCGTTTGAGTTACAACGGTTGCGTCACATATTCGTACAACATGTATTTAGCGATATTTTTCTGATATTACTAGGTTGCATCGCTTTTAACAGTGAAACGATTGACTGTGGGACTTAATTGAACTGATTTTGGACTTTGACCTTATAAATGTGATAAATGACAATTGGACTCCAAGAAATAACATTCTTCTTAATTTGACATGATTGCTGGAACTCAGCGATTACACTGGGCGCTGTGGTAGCGCTTTATTTAAAAATTTAGATAAATAAGTCATTTTTTACTGTGGGACCAATCCTAGCCGTTAGCCGCGCTGAAGAAATAGAGACAGTTTCAAAAACTACATTTCATTGACTTTCTAACGGTATCAGTCCGTTTGAGTTACAACGGTTGCGTCACATATTCGTACCAACATGTATTTAGCGATATTTTTCTGATATTACTAGGTTGCATCGCTTTTAACAGTGAAACGATTGACTGTGGGACTTAATTGAACTGATTTTGGACTTTGACCTTATAAATGTGATAAATGAACAATTGGACTCCAAGAAATAACATTCTTCTTAATTTGACATGATTGCTGGAACTCAGCGATTACACTGGGCGCTGTGGTAGCGCTTTATTTAAAAATTTAGATAAATAAGTCATTTTTTACTGTGGGACCAATCCTAGCCGTTAGCGCGCGCTGAAGAAATAGAGACAGTTTCAAAAACTACATTTCATTGACTTTCTAACGGTATCAGTCCGTTTGAGTTACAACGGTTGCGTCACATATTCGTACCAACATGTATTTAGCGATATTTTTCTGATATTACTAGGTTGCATCGCTTTTAACAGTGAAACGATTGACTGTGGGACTTAATTGAACTGATTTTGGACTTTGACCTTATAAATGTGATAAATGAACAATTGGACTCCAAGAAATAACATTCTTCTTAATTTGACATGATTGCTGGAACTCAGCATTACACTGGGCGCTGTGGTAGCGCTTTATTTAAAAATTTAGATAAATAAGTCATTTTTTACTGTGGGACCAATCCTAGCCGTTAGCCGCGCTGAAGAAATAGAGACAGTTTCAAAAACTACATTTCATTGACTTTCTAACGGTATCAGTCCGTTTGAGTTACAACGGTTGCGTCACATATTCGTACCAACATGTATTTAGCGATATTTTTCTGATATTACTAGGTTGCATCGCTTTTAACAGTGAAACGATTGACTGTGGGACTTAATTGAACTGATTTTGGACTTTGACCTTATAAATGTGATAAATGACACAATTGGACTCCAAGAAATAACATTCTTCTTAATTTGACATGATTGCTGGAACTCAGCGATTACACTGGGCGCTGTGGTAGCGCTTTATTTAAAAATTTAGATAAATAAGTCATTTTTTACTGTGGGACCAATCCTAGCCGTTAGCGCGCGCTGAAGAAATAGAGACAGTTTCAAAAACTACATTTCATTGACTTTCTAACGGTATCAGTCCGTTTGAGTTACAACGGTTGCGTCACATATTCGTACCAACATGTATTTAGCGATATTTTTCTGATATTACTAGGTTGCATCGCTTTTAACAGTGAAACGATTGACTGTGGGACTTAATTGAACTGATTTTGGACTTTGACCTTATAAATGTGATAAATGAACAATTGGACTCCAAGAAATAACATTCTTCTTAATTTGACATGATTGCTGGAACTCAGCGATTACACTGGGCGCTGTGGTAGCGCTTTATTTAAAAATTTAGATAAATAAGTCATTTTTTACTGTGGGACCAATCCTAGCCGTTAGCGCGCGCTGAAGAAATAGAGACAGTTTCAAAAACTACATTTCATTGACTTTCTAACGGTATCAGTCCGTTTGAGTTACAACGGTTGCGTCACATATTCGTACCAACATGTATTTAGCGATATTTTTCTGATATTACTAGGTTGCATCGCTTTTAACAGTGAAACGATTGACTGTGGGACTTAATTGAACTGATTTTGGACTTTGACCTTATAAATGTGATAAATGACACAATTGGACTCCAAGAAATAACATTCTTCTTAATTTGACATGATTGCTGGAACTCAGCGATTACACTGGGCGCTGTGGTAGCGCTTTATTTAAAAATTTAGATAAATAAGTCATTTTTTACTGTGGGACCAATCCTAGCCGTTAGCGCGCGCTGAAGAAATAGAGACAGTTTCAAAAACTACATTTCATTGACTTTCTAACGGTATCAGTCCGTTTGAGTTACAACGGTTGCGTCACATATTCGTACCAACATGTATTTAGCGATATTTTTCTGATATTACTAGGTTGCATCGCTTTTAACAGTGAAACGATTGACTGTGGGACTTAATTGAACTGATTTTGGACTTTGACCTTATAAATGTGATAAATGAACAATTGGACTCCAAGAAATAACATTCTTCTTAATTTGACATGATTGCTGGAACTCAGCGATTACACTGGGCGCTGTGGTAGCGCTTTATTTAAAAATTTAGATAAATAAGTCATTTTTTACTGTGGGACCAATCCTAGCCGTTAGCCGCGCTGAAGAAATAGAGACAGTTTCAAAAACTACATTTCATTGACTTTCTAACGGTATCAGTCCGTTTGAGTTACAACGGTTGCGTCACATATTCGTACCAACATGTATTTAGCGATATTTTTCTGATATTACTAGGTTGCATCGCTTTTAACAGTGAAACGATTGACTGTGGGACTTAATTGAACTGATTTTGGACTTTGACCTTATAAATGTGATAAATGACACAATTGGACTCCAAGAAATAACATTCTTCTTAATTTGACATGATTGCTGGAACTCAGCGATTACACTGGGCGCTGTGGTAGCGCTTTATTTAAAAATTTAGATAAATAAGTGATTTTTTACTGTGGGACCAATCCTAGCCGTTAGCGCGCGCTGAAGAAATAGAGACAGTTTCAAAAACTACATTTCATTGACTTTCTAACGGTATCAGTCCGTTTGAGTTACAACGGTTGCGTCACATATTCGTACCAACATGTATTTAGCGATATTTTTGATATTACTAGGTTGCATCGCTTTTAACAGTGAAACGATTGACTGTGGGACTTAATTGAACTGATTTTGGACTTTGACCTTATAAATGTGATAAATGACAATTGGACTCCAAGAAATAACATTCTTCTTAATTTGACATGATTGCTGGAACTCAGCGATTACACTGGGCGCTGTGGTAGCGCTTTATTTAAAAATTTAGATAAATAAGTCATTTTTTACTGTGGGACCAATCCTAGCCGTTAGCGCGCGCTGAAGAAATAGAGACAGTTTCAAAAACTACATTTCATTGACTTTCTAACGGTATCAGTCCGTTTGAGTTACAACGGTTGCGTCACATATTCGTACCAACATGTATTTAGCGATATTTTTCTGATATTACTAGGTTGCATCGCTTTTAACAGTGAAACGATTGACTGTGGGACTTAATTGAACTGATTTTGGACTTTGACCTTATAAATGTGATAAATGACACAATTGGACTCCAAGAAATAACATTCTTCTTAATTTGACATGATTGCTGGAACTCAGCGATTACACTGGGCGCTGTGGTAGCGCTTTATTTAAAAATTTAGATAAATAAGTCATTTTTTACTGTGGGACCAATCCTAGCCGTTAGCGCGCGCTGAAGAAATAGAGACAGTTTCAAAAACTACATTTCATTGACTTTCTAACGGTATCAGTCCGTTTGAGTTACAACGGTTGCGTCACATATTCGTACCAACATGTATTTAGCGATATTTTTCTGATATTACTAGGTTGCATCGCTTTTAACAGTGAAACGATTGACTGTGGGACTTAATTGAACTGATTTTGGACTTTGACCTTATAAATGTGATAAATGACACAATTGGACTCCAAGAAATAACATTCTTCTTAATTTGACATGATTGCTGGAACTCAGCGATTACACTGGGCGCTGTGGTAGCGCTTTATTTAAAAATTTAGATAAATAAGTCATTTTTTACTGTGGGACCAATCCTAGCCGTTAGCGCGCGCTGAAGAAATAGAGACAGTTTCAAAAACTACATTTCATTGACTTTCTAACGGTATCAGTCCGTTTGAGTTACAACGGTTGCGTCACATATTCGTACCAACATGTATTTAGCGATATTTTTCTGATATTACTAGGTTGCATCGCTTTTAACAGTGAAACGATTGACTGTGGGACTTAATTGAACTGATTTTGGACTTTGACCTTATAAATGTGATAAATGACACAATTGGACTCCAAGAAATAACATTCTTCTTAATTTGACATGATTGCTGGAACTCAGCGATTACACTGGGCGCTGTGGTAGCGCTTTATTTAAAAATTTAGATAAATAAGTCATTTTTTACTGTGGGACCAATCCTAGCCGTTAGCGCGCGCTGAAGAAATAGAGACAGTTTCAAAAGCTACATTTCATTGACTTTCTAACGGTATCAGTCCGTTTGAGTTACAACGGTTGCGTCACATATTCGTACCAACATGTATTTAGCGATATTTTTCTGATATTACTAGGTTGCATCGCTTTTAACAGTGAAACGATTGACTGTGGGACTTAATTGAACTGATTTTGGACTTTGACCTTATAAATGTGATAAATGACACAATTGGACTCCAAGAAATAACATTCTTCTTAATTTGACATGATTGCTGGAACTCAGCGATTACACTGGGCGCTGTGGTAGCGCTTTATTTAAAAATTTAGATAAATAAGTCATTTTTTACTGTGGGACCAATCCTAGCCGTTAGCGCGCGCTGAAGAAATAGAGACAGTTTTCAAAAAAACTTACATTAAGACACATGTATTTAGCGATATTTTTCTGACATTTTTTTAACAGTGAAACGATTGACTGTGGGACTTAATTGAACTGATTTTGGACTTTGACCTTATAAATGTGATAAATGACACAATTGGACTCCAAGAAATAACATTCTTCTTAATTTGACATGATTGCTGGAACTCAGCGATTACACTGGGCGCTGTGGTAGCGCTTTATTTAAAAATTTAGATAAATAAGTCATTTTTTAGTGTGGGACCAATCCTAGCCGTTAGCACGCGCTGAAGAAATAGAGACAGTTTCAAAAACTACATTACGAACATGTATTTAGCGATATTTTTCTGACATTTTTTAACAGTGAAACGATTGACTGTGGGACTTAATTGAACTGATTTTGGACTTTGACCTTATAAATGTGATAAATGACACAATTGGACTCCAAGAAATAACATTCTTCTTAATTTGACATGATTGCTGGAACTCAGCGATTACACTGGGCGCTGTGGTAGCGCTTTATTTAAAAATTTAGATAAATAAGTCATTTTTTACTGTGGGACCAATCCTAGCCGTTAGCGCGCGCTGAAGAAATAGAGACAGTTTCAAAAACTACATTTCATTGACTTTCTAACGGTATCAGTCCGTTTGAGTTACAACGGTTGCGTCACATATTCGTACCAACATGTATTTAGCGATATTTTTCTGATATTACTAGGTTGCATCGCTTTTAACAGTGAAACGATTGACTGTGGGACTTAATTGAACTGATTTTGGACTTTGACCTTATAAATGTGATAAATGAACAATTGGACTCCAAGAAATAACATTCTTCTTAATTTGACATGATTGCTGGAACTCAGCGATTACACTGGGCGCTGTGGTAGCGCTTTATTTAAAAATTTAGATAAATAAGTCATTTTTTACTGTGGGACCAATCCTAGCCGTTAGCCGCGCTGAAGAAATAGAGACAGTTTCAAAAACTACATTTCATTGACTTTCTAACGGTATCAGTCCGTTTGAGTTACAACGGTTGCGTCACATATTCGTACCAACATGTATTTAGCGATATTTTTCTGATATTACTAGGTTGCATCGCTTTTAACAGTGAAACGATTGACTGTGGGACTTAATTTAACTGATTTTGGACTTTGACCTTATAAATGTGATAAATGACACAATTGGACTACAGGAAATAACATTCTTCTTAATTGGACATGATTGCTGGAACTCAGCGATTACACTGGGCGCTGTGGTAGCGCTTTATTTAAAAATTTAGATAAATAAGTCATTTTTTACTGTGGGACCAATCCTAGCCGTTAGCGCGCGCTGAAGAAATAGAGACAGTTTCAAAAACTACATTACGAACATGTATTTAGCGATATTTTTCTGACATTTTTTAACAGTGAAACGATTGACTGTGGGACTTAATTGAACTGATTTTGGACTTTGACCTTATAAATGTGATAAATGAACAATTGGACTCCAAGAAATAACATTCTTCTTAATTTGACATGATTGCTGGAACTCAGCGATTACACTGGGCGCTGTGGTAGCGCTTTATTTAAAAATTTAGATAAATAAGTCATTTTTTACTGTGGGACCAATCCTAGCCGTTAGCGCGCGCTGAAGAAATAGAGACAGTTTCAAAAACTACATTTCATTGACTTTCTAACGGTATCAATCCGTTTGAGTTACAACGGTTGCGTCACATATTCGTACCAACATGTATTTAGCGATATTTTTCTGATATTACTAGGTTGCATCGCTTTTAACAGTGAAACGATTGACTGTGGGACTTAATTGAACTGATTTTGGACTTTGACCTTATAAATGTGATAAATGACAATTGGACTCCAAGAAATAACATTCTTCTTAATTTGACATGATTGCTGGAACTCAGCGATTACACTGGGCGCTGTGGTAGCGCTTTATTTAAAAATTTAGATAAATAAGTCATTTTTTACTGTGGGACCAATCCTAGCCGTTAGCCGCGCTGAAGAAATAGAGACAGTTTCAAAAACTACATTTCATTGACTTTCTAACGGTATCAGTCCGTTTGAGTTACAACGGTTGCGTCACATATTCGTACCAACATGTATTTAGCGATATTTTTCTGATATTACTAGGTTGCATCGCTTTTAACAGTGAAACGATTGACTGTGGGACTTAATTGAACTGATTTTGGACTTTGACCTTATAAATGTGATAAATGAACAATTGGACTCCAAGAAATAACATTCTTCTTAATTTGACATGATTGCTGGAACTCAGCGATTACACTGGGCGCTGTGGTAGCGCTTTATTTAAAATTTAGATAAATAAGTCATTTTTTACTGTGGGACCAATCCTAGCCGTTAGCGCGCTGAAGAAATAGAGACAGTTTCAAAAACTACATTTCATTGACTTTCTAACGGTATCAGTCCGTTTGAGTTACAACGGTTGCGTCACATATTCGTACCAACATGTATTTAGCGATATTTTTCTGATATTACTAGGTTGCATCGCTTTTAACAGTGAAACGATTGACTGTGGGACTTAATTGAACTGATTTTGGACTTTGACCTTATAAATGTGATAAATGACACAATTGGACTCCAAGAAATAACATTCTTCTTAATTTGACATGATTGCTGGAACTCAGCGATTACACTGGGCGCTGTGGTAGCGCTTTATTTAAAAATTTAGATAAATAAGTCATTTTTTACTGTGGGACCAATCCTAGCCGTTAGCCGCGCTGAAGAAATAGAGACAGTTTCAAAAACTACATTTCATTGACTTTCTAACGGTATCAGTCCGTTTGAGTTACAACGGTTGCGTCACATATTCGTACCAACATGTATTTAGCGATATTTTTCTGATATTACTAGGTTGCATCGCTTTTAACAGTGAAACGATTGACTGTGGGACTTAATTGAACTGATTTTGGACTTTGACCTTATAAATGTGATAAATGACACAATTGGACTCCAAGAAATAACATTCTTCTTAATTTGACATGATTGCTGGAACTCAGATTACACTGGGCGCTGTGGTAGCGCTTTATTTAAAATTTAGATAAATAAGTCATTTTTTACTGTGGGACCAATCCTAGCCGTTAGCGCGCGCTGAAGAAATAGAGACAGTTTCAAAAACTACATTTCATTGACTTTCTAACGGTATCAGTCCGTTTGAGTTACAACGGTTGCGTCACATATTCGTACCAACATGTATTTAGCGATATTTTTCTGATATTACTAGGTTGCATCGCTTTTAACAGTGAAACGATTGACTGTGGGACTTAATTGAACTGATTTTGGACTTTGACCTTATAAATGTGATAAATGACACAATTGGACTCCAAGAAATAACATTCTTCTTAATTTGACATGATTGCTGGAACTCAGCGATTACACTGGGCGCTGTGGTAGCGCTTTATTTAAAAATTTAGATAAATAAGTCATTTTTTACTGTGGGACCAATCCTAGCCGTTAGCGCGCGCTGAAGAAATAGAGACAGTTTCAAAAACTACATTTCACGAACATGTATTTAGCGATATTTTTCTGACTATTTTTAACAGTGAAACGATTGACTGTGGGACTTAATTGAACTGATTTTGGACTTTGACCTTATAAATGTGATAAATGGCACAATTGGACTCCAAGAAATAACATTCTTCTTAATTTGACATGATTGCTGGAACTCAGCGATTACACTGGGCGCTGTGGTAGCGCTTTATTTAAAAATTTAGATAAATAAGTCATTTTTTACTGTGGGACCAATCCTAGCCGTTAGCGCGCGCTGAAGAAATAGAGACAGTTTCAAAAACTACATTTCATTGACTTTCTAACGGTATCAGTCCGTTTGAGTTACAACGGTTGCGTCACATATTCGTACCAACATGTATTTAGCGATATTTTTCTGATATTACTAGGTTGCATCGCTTTTAACAGTGAAACGATTGACTGTGGGACTTAATTGAACTGATTTTGGACTTTGACCTTATAAATGTGATAAATGAACAATTGGACTCCAAGAAATAACATTCTTCTTAATTTGACATGATTGCTGGAACTCAGCGATTACACTGGGCGCTGTGGTAGCGCTTTATTTAAAATTTAGATAAATAAGTCATTTTTTACTGTGGGACCAATCCTAGCCGTTAGCGCGCGCTGAAGAAATAGAGACAGTTTCAAAAACTACATTTCATTGACTTTCTAACGGTCCGTTTGAGTTACAACGGTTGCGTCACATATTCGTACCAACATGTATTTAGCGATATTTTTCTGATATTACTAGGTTGCATCGCTTTTAACAGTGAAACGATTGACTGTGGGACTTAATTGAACTGATTTTGGACTTTGACCTTATAAATGTGATAAATGAACAATTGGACTCCAAGAAATAACATTCTTCTTAATTTGACATGATTGCTGGAACTCAGAATTACACTGGGCGCTGTGGTAGCGCTTTATTTAAAAATTTAGATAAATAAGTCATTTTTTACTGTGGACCAATCCTAGCCGTTAGCGCGCGCTGAAGAAATAGAGACAGTTTCAAAAACTACATTTCATTGACTTTCTAACGGTATCAGTCCGTTTGAGTTACAACGGTTGCGTCACATATTCGTACCAACATGTATTTAGCGATATTTTTCTGATATTACTAGGTTGCATCGCTTTTAACAGTGAAACGATTGACTGTGGGACTTAATTGAACTGATTTTGGACTTTGACCTTATAAATGTGATAAATGACACAATTGGACTCCAAGAAATAACATTCTTCTTAATTTGACATGATTGCTGGAACTCAGCGATTACACTGGGCGCTGTGGTAGCGCTTTATTTAAAATTTAGATAAATAAGTCATTTTTTACTGTGGGACCAATCCTAGCCGTTAGCGCGCGCTGAAGAAATAGAGACAGTTTCAAAAACTACATTTCATTGACTTTCTAACGGTATCAGTCCGTTTGAGTTACAACGGTTGCGTCACATATTCGTACCAACATGTATTTAGCGATATTTTTCTGATATTACTAGGTTGCATCGCTTTTAACAGTGAAACGATTGACTGTGGGACTTAATTGAACTGATTTTGGACTTTGACCTTATAAATGTGATAAATGAACAATTGGACTCCAAGAAATAACATTCTTCTTAATTTGACATGATTGCTGGAACTCATTACACTGGGCGCTGTGGTAGCGCTTTATTTAAAAATTTAGATAAATAAGTCATTTTTTACTGTGGGACCAATCCTAGCCGTTAGCGCGCGCTGAAGAAATAGAGACAGTTTCAAAAACTACATTTCATTGACTTTCTAACGGTATCAGTCCGTTTGAGTTACAACGGTTGCGTCACATATTCGTACCAACATGTATTTAGCGATATTTTTCTGATATTACTAGGTTGCATCGCTTTTAACAGTGAAACGATTGACTGTGGGACTTAATTGAACTGATTTTGGACTTTGACCTTATAAATGTGATAAATGAACAATTGGACTCCAAGAAATAACATTCTTCTTAATTTGACATGATTGCTGGAACTCAGCGATTACACTGGGCGCTGTGGTAGCGCTTTATTTAAAAATTTAGATAAATAAGTCATTTTTTACTGTGGGACCAATCCTAGCCGTTAGCCGCGCTGAAGAAATAGAGACAGTTTCAAAAACTACATTATACGAAACATGTATTTTAGCGATATTTTCTGACTATTTTTTAACAGTGAAACGATTGACTGTGGGACTTAATTGAACTGATTTTGGACTTTGACCTTATAAATGTGATAAATGAACAATTGGACTCCAAGAAATAACATTCTTCTTAATTTGACATGATTGCTGGAACTCAGCGATTACACTGGGCGCTGTGGTAGCGCTTTATTTAAAAATTTAGATAAATAAGTCATTTTTTACTGTGGGACCAATCCTAGCCGTTAGCGCGCGCTGAAGAAATAGAGACAGTTTCAAAAACTACATTTCATTGACTTTCTAACGGTATCATCCGTTTGAGTTACAACGGTTGCGTCACATATTCGTACCAACATGTATTTAGCGATTTTTCTGATATTACTAGGTTGCATCGCTTTTAACAGTGAAACGATTGACTGTGGGACTTAATTGAACTGATTTTGGACTTTGACCTTATAAATGTGATAAATGAGACAATTGGACTCCAAGAAATAACATTCTTCTTAATTTGACATGATTGCTGGAACTCAGATTACACTGGGCGCTGTGGTAGCGCTTTATTTAAAAATTTAGATAAATAAGTCATTTTTTACTGTGGACCAATCCTAGCCGTTAGCGCGCGCTGAAGAAATAGAGACAGTTTCAAAAACTACATTTCATTGACTTTCTAACGGTATCCGTTTGAGTTACAACGGTTGCGTCACATATTCGTACAACATGTATTTAGCGATATTTTTCTGATATTACTAGGTTGCATCGCTTTTAACAGTGAAACGATTGACTGTGGACTTAATTGAACTGATTTTGGACTTTGACCTTATAAATGTGATAAATGAACAATTGGACTCCAAGAAATAACATTCTTCTTAATTTGACATGATTGCTGGAACTCAGAATTACACTGGGCGCTGTGGTAGCGCTTTATTTAAAAATTTAGATAAATAAGTCATTTTTTACTGTGGACCAATCCTAGCCGTTAGCGCGCTGAAGAAATAGAGACAGTTTCAAAAACTACATTTCATTGACTTTCTAACGGTATCAGTCCGTTTGAGTTACAACGGTTGCGTCACATATTCGTACCAACATGTATTTAGCGATATTTTTCTGATATTACTAGGTTGCATCGCTTTTAACAGTGAAACGATTGACTGTGGGACTTAATTGAACTGATTTTGGACTTTGACCTTATAAATGTGATAAATGAACAATTGGACTCCAAGAAATAACATTCTTCTTAATTTGACATGATTGCTGCAACTCAGCGATTACACTGGGCGCTGTGGTGGCCCTTTATTTAAACATTAAATAAATAAGTCATTTTTTACTGTGGGACCAATCCTAGCCGTTAGCGCGCGCTGAAGAAATAGAGACAGTTTCAAAAACTACATTTCATTGACTTTCTAACGGTATCAGTCCGTTTGAGTTACAACGGTTGCGTCACATATTCGTACCAACATGTATTTAGCGATATTTTTCTG
Source organism: Hydractinia echinata (assembly GCA_030067915.1). Lineage (NCBI taxonomy): Eukaryota > Metazoa > Cnidaria > Hydrozoa > Anthoathecata > Hydractiniidae > Hydractinia > Hydractinia echinata. Next base: position 14,091 of record JASGCC010002538.1, read on the forward strand.
ATATTACTAGGTTGCATCGCTTTTAACAGTGAAACGATTGACTGTGGGACTTAATTGAACTGATTTTGGACTTTGACCTTATAAATGTGATAAATGAACAATTGGACTCCAAGAAATAACATTCTTCTTAATTTGACATGATTGCTGGAACTCAATTACACTGGGCGCTGTGGTAGCGCTTTATTTAAAAATTTAGATAAATAAGTCATTTTTTACTGTGGACCAATCCTAGCCGTTAGCGCGCGCTGAAGAAATAGAGACAGTTTCAAAAACTACATTTCATTGACTTTCTAACGGTATCATCCGTTTGAGTTACAACGGTTGCGTCACATATTCGTACCAACATGTATTTAGCGATATTTTTCTGATATTACTAGGTTGCATCGCTTTTAACAGTGAAACGATTGACTGTGGGACTTAATTGAACTGATTTTGGACTTTGACCTTATAAATGTGATAAATGAACAATTGGACTCCAAGAAATAACATTTTCTTAATTTGACATGATTGCTGGAACTCAGATTACACTGGGCGCTGTGGTAGCGCTTTATTTAAAAATTTAGATAAATAAGTCATTTTTTACTGTGGGACCAATCCTAGCCGTTAGCGCGCGCTGAAGAAATAGAGACAGTTTCAAAAACTACATTTCATTGACTTTCTAACGGTATCAGTCCGTTTGAGTTACAACGGTTGCGTCACATATTCGTACCAACATGTATTTAGCGATATTTTTCTGATATTACTAGGTTGCATCGCTTTTAACAGTGAAACGATTGACTGTGGGACTTAATTGAACTGATTTTGGACTTTGACCTTATAAATGTGATAAATGACACAATTGGACTCCAAGAAATAACATTCTTCTTAATTTGACATGATTGCTGGAACTCAGATTACACTGGGCGCTGTGGTAGCGCTTTATTTAAAAATTTAGATAAATAAGTCATTTTTTACTGTGGACCAATCCTAGCCGTTAGCACGCGCTGAAGAAATAGAGACAGTTTCAAAAACTACATTTCATTGACTTTCTAACGGTATCAGTCCGTTTGAGTTACAACGGTTGCGTCACATATTCGTACCAACATGTATTTAGCGATATTTTTCTGATATTACTAGGTTGCATCGCTTTTAACAGTGAAACGATTGACTGTGGGACTTAATTGAACTGATTTTGGACTTTGACCTTATAAATGTGATAAATGACACAATTGGACTCCAAGAAATAACATTCTTCTTAATTTGACATGATTGCTGGAACTCAGCGATTACACTGGGCGCTGTGGTAGCGCTTTATTTAAAAATTTAGATAAATAAGTCATTTTTTACTGTGGGACCAATCCTAGCCGTTAGCGCGCGCTGAAGAAATAGAGACAGTTTCAAAAACTACATTTCATTGACTTTCTAACGGTATCAGTCCGTTTGAGTTACAACGGTTGCGTCACATATTCGTACCAACATGTATTTAGCGATATTTTTCTGATATTACTAGGTTGCATCGCTTTTAACAGTGAAACGATTGACTGTGGGACTTAATTGAACTGATTTTGGACTTTGACCTTATAAATGTGATAAATGAACAATTGGACTCCAAGAAATAACATTCTTCTTAATTTGACATGATTGCTGGAACTCAGATTACACTGGGCGCTGTGGTAGCGCTTTATTTAAAAATTTAGATAAATAAGTCATTTTTTACTGTGGGACCAATCCTAGCCGTTAGCACGCGCTGAAGAAATAGAGACAGTTTCAAAAACTACATTTCATTGACTTTCTAACGGTATCAGTCCGTTTGAGTTACAACGGTTGCGTCACATATTCGTACCAACATGTATTTAGCGATATTTTTCTGATATTACTAGGTTGCATCGCTTTTAACAGTGAAACGATTGACTGTGGGACTTAATTGAACTGATTTTGGACTTTGACCTTATAAATGTGATAAATGAGACAATTGGACTCCAAGAAATAACATTCTTCTTAATTTGACATGATTGCTGGAACTCAGATTACACTGGGCGCTGTGGTAGCGCTTTATTTAAAAATTTAGATAAATAAGTCATTTTTTACTGTGGGACCAATCCTAGCCGTTAGCCGCGCTGAAGAAATAGAGACAGTTTCAAAAACTACATTTCATTGACTTTCTAACGGTATCAGTCCGTTTGAGTTACAACGGTTGCGTCACATATTCGTACCAACATGTATTTAGCGATATTTTTCTGATATTACTAGGTTGCATCGCTTTTAACAGTGAAACGATTGACTGTGGGACTTAATTGAACTGATTTTGGACTTTGACCTTATAAATGTGATAAATGAACAATTGGACTCCAAGAAATAACATTCTTCTTAATTTGACATGATTGCTGGAACTCAGATTACACTGGGCGCTGTGGTAGCGCTTTATTTAAAAATTTAGATAAATAAGTCATTTTTTACTGTGGGACCAATCCTAGCCGTTAGCACGCGCTGAAGAAATAGAGACAGTTTCAAAAACTACATTTCATTGACTTTCTAACGGTATCAGTCCGTTTGAGTTACAACGGTTGCGTCACATATTCGTACCAACATGTATTTAGCGATATTTTTCTGATATTACTAGGTTGCATCGCTTTTAACAGTGAAACGATTGACTGTGGGACTTAATTGAACTGATTTTGGACTTTGACCTTATAAATGTGATAAATGAGACAATTGGACTCCAAGAAATAACATTCTTCTTAATTTGACATGATTGCTGGAACTCAGATTACACTGGGCGCTGTGGTAGCGCTTTATTTAAAAATTTAGATAAATAAGTCATTTTTTACTGTGGGACCAATCCTAGCCGTTAGCGCGCGCTGAAGAAATAGAGACAGTTTCAAAAACTACATTTCATTGACTTTCTAACGGTATCAGTCCGTTTGAGTTACAACGGTTGCGTCACATATTCGTACCAACATGTATTTAGCGATATTTTTCTGATATTACTAGGTTGCATCGCTTTTAACAGTGAAACGATTGACTGTGGGACTTAATTGAACTGATTTTGGACTTTGACCTTATAAATGTGATAAATGACACAATTGGACTCCAAGAAATAACATTCTTCTTAATTTGACATGATTGCTGGAACTCAGCGATTACACTGGGCGCTGTGGTAGCGCTTTATTTAAAAATTTAGATAAATAAGTCATTTTTTACTGTGGGACCAATCCTAGCCGTTAGCGCGCGCTGAAGAAATAGAGACAGTTTCAAAAACTACATTTCATTGACTTTCTAACGGTATCAGTCCGTTTGAGTTACAACGGTTGCGTCACATATTCGTACCAACATGTATTTAGCGATATTTTTCTGATATTACTAGGTTGCATCGCTTTTAACAGTGAAACGATTGACTGTGGGACTTAATTGAACTGATTTTGGACTTTGACCTTATAAATGTGATAAATGAACAATTGGACTCCAAGAAATAACATTCTTCTTAATTTGACATGATTGCTGGAACTCAGATTACACTGGGCGCTGTGGTAGCGCTTTATTTAAAAATTTAGATAAATAAGTCATTTTTTACTGTGGGACCAATCCTAGCCGTTAGCACGCGCTGAAGAAATAGAGACAGTTTCAAAAACTACATTTCATTGACTTTCTAACGGTATCAGTCCGTTTGAGTTACAACGGTTGCGTCACATATTCGTACCAACATGTATTTAGCGATATTTTTCTGATATTAGGTTGCATCGCTTTTAACAGTGAAACGATTGACTGTGGGACTTAATTGAACTGATTTTGGACTTTGACCTTATAAATGTGATAAATGAACAATTGGACTCCAAGAAATAACATTCTTCTTAATTTGACATGATTGCTGGAACTCAGATTACACTGGGCGCTGTGGTAGCGCTTTATTTAAAAATTTAGATAAATAAGTCATTTTTACTGTGGGACCAATCCTAGCCGTTAGCACGCGCTGAAGAAATAGAGACAGTTTCAAAAACTACATTTCATTGACTTTCTAACGGTATCAGTCCGTTTGAGTTACAACGGTTGCGTCACATATTCGTACCAACATGTATTTAGCGATATTTTTCTGATATTACTAGGTTGCATCGCTTTTAACAGTGAAACGATTGACTGTGGGACTTAATTGAACTGATTTTGGACTTTGACCTTATAAATGTCATAAATGACACAATTGGACTCCAAGAAATAACATTCCTCTTACTTTGACATGATTGCTGGAACTCAGCGATTACACTGGGCGCTGTGGTAGCGCTTTATTTAAAAATTTAGATAAATAAGTCATTTTTTACTGTGGGACCAATCCTAGCCGTTAGCGCGCGCTGAAGAAATAGAGACAGTTTCAAAAACTACATTTCATTGACTTTCTAACGGTATCAGTCCGTTTGAGTTACAACGGTTGCGTCACATATTCGTACCAACATGTATTTAGCGATATTTTTCTGATATTACTAGGTTGCATCGCTTTTAACAGTGAAACGATTGACTGTGGGACTTAATTGAACTGATTTTGGACTTTGACCTTATAAATGTGATAAATGAACAATTGGACTCCAAGAAATAACATTCTTCTTAATTTGACATGATTGCTGGAACTCAGATTACACTGGGCGCTGTGGTAGCTCTTTATTTAAAAATTTAGATAAATAAGTCATTTTTTACTGTGGGACCAATCCTAGCCGTTAGCACGCGCTGAAGAAATAGAGACAGTTTCAAAAACTACATTTCATTGACTTTCTAACGGTATCAGTCCGTTTGAGTTACAACGGTTGCGTCACATATTCGTACCAACATGTATTTAGCGATATTTTTCTGATATTACTAGGTTGCATCGCTTTTAACAGTGAAACGATTGACTGTGGGACTTAATTGAACTGATTTTGGACTTTGACCTTATAAATGTGATAAATGACACAATTGGACTCCAAGAAATAACATTCTTCTTAATTTGACATGATTGCTGGAACTCAGATTACACTGGGCGCTGTGGTAGCGCTTTATTTAAAAATTTAGATAAATAAGTCATTTTTTACTGTGGGACCAATCCTAGCCGTTAGCGCGCGCTGAAGAAATAGAGACAGTTTCAAAAACTACATTTCATTGACTTTCTAACGGTATCAGTCCGTTTGAGTTACAACGGTTGCGTCACATATTCGTACCAACATGTATTTAGCGATATTTTTCTGATATTACTAGGTTGCATCGCTTTTAACAGTGAAACGATTGACTGTGGGACTTAATTGAACTGATTTTGGACTTTGACCTTATAAATGTGATAAATGAACAATTGGACTCCAAGAAATAACATTCTTCTTAATTTGACATGATTGCTGGAACTCCAAATTACACTGGGCGCTGTGGTAGCGCTTTATTTAAAAATTTAGATAAATAAGTCATTTTTTACTGTGGGACCAATCCTAGCCGTTAGCACGCGCTGAAGAAATAGAGACAGTTTCAAAAACAAATTTCATTGAGTTTCTAACGGTATCAGTCCGTTTGAGTTACAACGGTTGCGTCACATATTCGTACCAACACGTATTTAGCGATATTTTTCTGATATTACTAGGTTGCATCGCTTTTAACAGTGAAACGATTGACTGTGGGACTTAATTGAACTGATTTTGGACTTTGACCTTATAAATGTGATAAATGACACAATTGGACTCCAAGAAATAACATTCTTCTTAATTTGACATGATTGCTGGAACTCAGCGATTACACTGGGCGCTGTGGTAGCGCTTTATTTAAAAATTTAGATAAATAAGTCATTTTTTACTGTGGGACCAATCCTAGCCGTTAGCACGCGCTGAAGAAATAGAGACAGTTTCAAAAACTACATTTCATTGACTTTCTAACGGTATCAGTCCGTTTGAGTTACAACGGTTGCGTCACATATTCGTACCAACATGTATTTAGCGATATTTTTCTGATATTACTAGGTTGCATCGCTTTTAACAGTGAAACGATTGACTGTGGGACTTAATTGAACTGATTTTGGACTTTGACCTTATAAATGTGATAAATGAACAATTGGACTCCAAGAAATAACATTCTTCTTAATTTGACATGATTGCTGGAACTCAGATTACACTGGGCGCTGTGGTAGCGCTTTATTTAAAAATTTAGATAAATAAGTCATTTTTTACTGTGGACCAATCCTAGCCGTTAGCACGCGCTGAAGAAATAGAGACAGTTTCAAAAACTACATTTCATTGACTTTCTAACGGTATCAGTCCGTTTGAGTTACAACGGTTGCGTCACATATTCGTACCAACATGTATTTAGCGATATTTTTCTGATATTACTAGGTTGCATCGCTTTTAACAGTGAAACGATTGACTGTGGGACTTAATTGAACTGATTTTGGACTTTGACCTTATAAATGTGATAAATGAGACAATTGGACTCCAAGAAATAACATTCTTCTTAATTTGACATGATTGCTGGAACTCAGATTACACTGGGCGCTGTGGTAGCGCTTTATTTAAAAATTTAGATAAATAAGTCATTTTTACTGTGGACCAATCCTAGCCGTTAGCACGCGCTGAAGAAATAGAGACAGTTTCAAAAACTACATTTCATTGACTTTCTAACGGTATCAGTCCGTTTGAGTTACAACGGTTGCGTCACATATTCGTACCAACATGTATTTAGCGATATTTTTCTGATATTACTAGGTTGCATCGCTTTTAACAGTGAAACGATTGACTGTGGGACTTAATTGAACTGATTTTGGACTTTGACCTTATAAATGTGATAAATGAACAATTGGACTCCAAGAAATAACATTCTTCTTAATTTGACATGATTGCTGGAACTCAGATTACACTGGGCGCTGTGGTAGCGCTTTATTTAAAAATTTAGATAAATAAGTCATTTTTTACTGTGGGACCAATCCTAGCCGTTAGCACGCGCTGAAGAAATAGAGACAGTTTCAAAAACTACATTTCATTGACTTTCTAACGGTATCAGTCCGTTTGAGTTACAACGGTTGCGTCACATATTCGTACCAACATGTATTTAGCGATATTTTTCTGATATTACTAGGTTGCATCGCTTTTAACAGTGAAACGATTGACTGTGGGACTTAATTGAACTGATTTTGGACTTTGACCTTATAAATGTGATAAATGACACAATTGGACTCCAAGAAATAACATTCTTCTTAATTTGACATGATTGCTGCAACTCATAGATTACACTGGGCGCTGTGGTAGCGCTTTATTTAAAAATTTAGATAAATAAGTCATTTTTTACTGTGGGACCAATCCTAGCCGTTAGCCGCGCTGAAGAAATAGAGACAGTTTCAAAAACTACATTTCATTGACTTTCTAACGGTATCAGTCCGTTTGAGTTACAACGGTTGCGTCACATATTCGTACCAACATGTATTTAGCGATATTTTTCTGATATTACTAGGTTGCATCGCTTTTAACAGTGAAACGATTGACTGTGGGACTTAATTGAACTGATTTTGGACTTTGACCTTATAAATGTGATAAATGACACAATTGGACTCCAAGAAATAACATTCTTCTTAATTTGACATGATTGCTGGAACTCAGATTACACTGGGCGCTGTGGTAGCGCTTTATTTAAAAATTTAGATAAATAAGTCATTTTTTACTGTGGACCAATCCTAGCCGTTAGCACGCGCTGAAGAAATAGAGACAGTTTCAAAAACTACATTTCATTGACTTTCTAACGGTATCAGTCCGTTTGAGTTACAACGGTTGCGTCACATATTCGTACCAACATGTATTTAGCGATATTTTTCTGATATTACTAGGTTGCATCGCTTTTAACAGTGAAACGATTGACTGTGGGACTTAATTGAACTGATTTTGGACTTTGACCTTATAAATGTGATAAATGAACAATTGGACTCCAAGAAATAACATTCTTCTTAATTTGACATGATTGCTGGAACTCAGATTACACTGGGCGCTGTGGTAGCGCTTTATTTAAAAATTTAGATAAATAAGTCATTTTTTACTGTGGGACCAATCCTAGCCGTTAGCGCGCTGAAGAAATAGAGACAGTTTCAAAAACTACATTTCATTGACTTTCTAACGGTATCAGTCCGTTTGAGTTACAACGGTTGCGTCACATATTCGTACCAACATGTATTTAGCGATATTTTTCTGAATTACTAGGTTGCATCGCTTTTAACAGTGAAACGATTGACTGTGGGACTTAATTGAACTGATTTTGGACTTTGACCTTATAAATGTGATAAATGACACAATTGGACTCCAAGAAATAACATTCTTCTTAATTTGACATGATTGCTGGAACTCAGCGATTACACTGGGCGCTGTGGTAGCGCTTTATTTAAAAATTTAGATAAATAAGTCATTTTTACTGTGGGACCAATCCTAGCCGTTAGCACGCGCTGAAGAAATAGAGACAGTTTCAAAAACTACATTTCATTGACTTTCTAACGGTATCAGTCCGTTTGAGTTACAACGGTTGCGTCACATATTCGTACCAACATGTATTTAGCGATATTTTTCTGATTTACTAGGTTGCATCGCTTTTAACAGTGAAACGATTGACTGTGGGACTTAATTGAACTGATTTTGGACTTTGACCTTATAAATGTGATAAATGAGACAATTGGACTCCAAGAAATAACATTCTTCTTAATTTGACATGATTGCTGGAACTCAGATTACACTGGGCGCTGTGGTAGCGCTTTATTTAAAAATTTAGATAAATAAGTCATTTTTTACTGTGGGACCAATCCTAGCCGTTAGCGCGCGCTGAAGAAATAGAGACAGTTTCAAAAACTACATTTCATTGACTTTCTAACGGTATCAGTCCGTTTGAGTTACAACGGTTGCGTCACATACCAACATGTATTTAGCAATATTTTTCTAATATTACTAGGTTGCATCGCTTTTAACAGTGAAACGATTGACTGTGGGACTTAATTGAACTGATTTTGGACTTTGACCTTATAAATGTGATAAATGATACAATTGGACTCCAAGAAATAACATTCTTCTTAATTTGACATGATTGCTGGAACTCAGATTACACTGGGCGCTGTGGTAGCGCTTTATTTAAAAATTTAGATAAATAAGTCATTTTTTACTGTGGGACCAATCCTAGCCGTTAGCGCGCGCTGAAGAAATAGAGACAGTTTCAAAAACTACATTTCATTGACTTTCTAACGGTATCAGTCCGTTTGAGTTACAACGGTTGCGTCACATATTCGTACCAACATGTATTTAGCGATATTTTTCTGATATTACTAGGTTGCATCGCTTTTAACAGTGAAACGATTGACTGTGGGACTTAATTGAACTGATTTTGGACTTTGACCTTATAAATGTGATAAATGAGACAATTGGACTCCAAGAAATAACATTCTTCTTAATTTGACATGATTGCTGGAACTCAGATTACACTGGGCGCTGTGGTAGCGCTTTATTTAAAAATTTAGATAAATAAGTCATTTTTTACTGTGGGACCAATCCTAGCCGTTAGCGCGCGCTGAAGAAATAGAGACAGTTTCAAAAACTACATTTCATTGACTTTCTAACGGTATCAGTCCGTTTGAGTTACAACGGTTGCGTCACATATTCGTACCAACATGTATTTAGCGATATTTTTCTGATATTACTAGGTTGCATCGCTTTTAACAGTGAAACGATTGACTGTGGGACTTAATTGAACTGATTTTGGACTTTGACCTTATAAATGTGATAAATGAACAATTGGACTCCAAGAAATAACATTCTTCTTAATTTGACATGATTGCTGGAACTCAGCGATTACACTGGGCGCTGTGGTAGCGCTTTATTTAAAAATTTAGATAAATAAGTCATTTTTTACTGTGGGACCAATCCTAGCCGTTAGCGCGCGCTGAAGAAATAGAGACAGTTTCAAAAACTACATTTCATTGACTTTCTAACGGTATCAGTCCGTTTGAGTTACAACGGTTGCGTCACATATTCGTACCAACATGTATTTAGCGATATTTTTCTGATATTACTAGGTTGCATCGCTTTTAACAGTGAAACGATTGACTGTGGGACTTAATTGAACTGATTTTGGACTTTGACCTTATAAATGTGATAAATGACAATTGGACTCCAAGAAATAACATTCTTCTTAATTTGACATGATTGCTGGAACTCAGCGATTACACTGGGCGCTGTGGTAGCGCTTTATTTAAAAATTTAGATAAATAAGTCATTTTTTACTGTGGGACCAATCCTAGCCGTTAGCCGCGCTGAAGAAATAGAGACAGTTTCAAAAACTACATTTCATTGACTTTCTAACGGTATCAGTCCGTTTGAGTTACAACGGTTGCGTCACATATTCGTACCAACATGTATTTAGCGATATTTTTCTGATATTACTAGGTTGCATCGCTTTTAACAGTGAAACGATTGACTGTGGGACTTAATTGAACTGATTTTGGACTTTGACCTTATAAATGTGATAAATGAACAATTGGACTCCAAGAAATAACATTCTTCTTAATTTGACATGATTGCTGGAACTCAGATTACACTGGGCGCTGTGGTAGCGCTTTATTTAAAAATTTAGATAAATAAGTCATTTTTTACTGTGGGACCAATCCTAGCCGTTAGCGCGCGCTGAAGAAATAGAGACAGTTTCAAAAACTACATTTCATTGACTTTCTAACGGTATCAGTCCGTTTGAGTTACAACGGTTGCGTCACATATTCGTACCAACATGTATTTAGCGATATTTTTCTGATATTACTAGGTTGCATCGCTTTTAACAGTGAAACGATTGACTGTGGGACTTAATTGAACTGATTTTGGACTTTGACCTTATAAATGTGATAAATGATACAATTGGACTCCAAGAAATAACATTCTTCTTAATTTGACATGATTGCTGGAACTCAGCAATTACACTGGGCGCTGTGGTAGCGCTTTATTTAAAAATTTAGATAAATAAGTCATTTTTTACTGTGGGACCAATCCTAGCCGTTAGCACGCGCTGAAGAAATAGAGACAGTTTCAAAAACTACATTTCATTGACTTTCTAACGGTATCAGTCCGTTTGAGTTACAACGGTTGCGTCACATATTCGTACCAACATGTATTTAGCGATATTTTTCTGATATTACTAGGTTGCATCGCTTTTAACAGTGAAACGATTGACTGTGGGACTTAATTGAACTGATTTTGGACTTTGACCTTATAAATGTGATAAATGACACAATTGGACTCCAAGAAATAACATTCTTCTTAATTTGACATGATTGCTGGAACTCAGCGATTACACTGGGCGCTGTGGTAGCGCTTTATTTAAAAATTTAGATAAATAAGTCATTTTTTACTGTGGGACCAATCCTAGCCGTTAGCGCGCGCTGAAGAAATAGAGACAGTTTCAAAAACTACATTTCATTGACTTTCTAACGGTATCAGTCCGTTTGAGTTACAACGGTTGCGTCACATATTCGTACCAACATGTATTTAGCGATATTTTTCTGATATTACTAGGTTGCATCGCTTTTAACAGTGAAACGATTGACTGTGGGACTTAATTGAACTGATTTTGGACTTTGACCTTATAAATGTGATAAATGACAATTGGACTCCAAGAAATAACATTCTTCTTAATTTGACATGATTGCTGGAACTCAGCGATTACACTGGGCGCTGTGGTAGCGCTTTATTTAAAAATTTAGATAAATAAGTCATTTTTTACTGTGGGACCAATCCTAGCCGTTAGCGCGCGCTGAAGAAATAGAGACAGTTTCAAAAACTACATTTCATTGACTTTCTAACGGTATCAGTCCGTTTGAGTTACAACGGTTGCGTCACATATTCGTACCAACATGTATTTAGCGATATTTTTCTGATATTACTAGGTTGCATCGCTTTTAACAGTGAAACGATTGACTGTGGGACTTAATTGAACTGATTTTGGACTTTGACCTTATAAATGTGATAAATGAGACAATTGGACTCCAAGAAATAACATTCTTCTTAATTTGACATGATTGCTGGAACTCAGAATTACACTGGGCGCTGTGGTAGCGCTTTATTTAAAAATTTAGATAAATAAGTCATTTTTTACTGTGGGACCAATCCTAGCCGTTAGCGCGCGCTGAAGAAATAGAGACAGTTTCAAAAACTACATTTCATTGACTTTCTAACGGTATCAGTCCGTTTGAGTTACAACGGTTGCGTCACATATTCGTACCAACATGTATTTAGCGATATTTTTCTGATATTACTAGGTTGCATCGCTTTTAACAGTGAAACGATTGACTGTGGGACTTAATTGAACTGATTTTGGACTTTGACCTTATAAATGTGATAAATGAACAATTGGACTCCAAGAAATAACATTCTTCTTAATTTGACATGATTGCTGGAACTCAGATTACACTGGGCGCTGTGGTAGCGCTTTATTTAAAAATTTAGATAAATAAGTCATTTTTTACTGTGGGACCAATCCTAGCCGTTAGCGCGCGTGAAGAAATAGAGACAGTTTCAAAAACTACATTTCATTGACTTTCTAACGGTATCAGTCCGTTTGAGTTACAACGGTTGCGTCACATATTCGTACCAACATGTATTTAGCGATATTTTTCTGATATTACTAGGTTGCATCGCTTTTAACAGTGAAACGATTGACTGTGGGACTTAATTGAACTGATTTTGGACTTTGACCTTATAAATGTGATAAATGACACAATTGGACTCCAAGAAATAACATTCTTCTTAATTTGACATGATTGCTGGAACTCAGATTACACTGGGCGCTGTGGTAGCGCTTTATTTAAAAATTTAGATAAATAAGTCATTTTTTACTGTGGGACCAATCCTAGCCGTTAGCGCGCGCTGAAGAAATTGAGACAGTTTCAAAAATTACATTTCATTGACTTTCTAACGGTATCAGTCCGTTTGAGTTACAACGGTTGCGTCACATATTCGTACCAACATGTATTTAGCGATATTTTTCTGATATTACTAGGTTGCATCGCTTTTAACAGTGAAACGATTGACTGTGGGACTTAATTGAACTGATTTTGGACTTTGACCTTATAAATGTGATAAATGATACAATTGGACTCCAAGAAATAACATTCTTCTTAATTTGACATGATTGCTGGAACTCAGAAGTTACACTGGGCGCTGTGGTAGCGCTTTATTTAAAAATTTAGATAAATAAGTCATTTTTTACTGTGGGACCAATCCTAGCCGTTAGCGCGCTGAAGAAATAGAGACAGTTTCAAAAACTACATTTCATTGACTTTCTAACGGTATCAGTCCGTTTGAGTTACAACGGTTGCGTCACATATTCGTACCAACATGTATTTAGCGATATTTTTCTGACATTACTAGGTTGCATCGCTTTTAACAGTGAAACGATTGACTGTGGGACTTAATTGAACTGATTTTGGACTTTGACCTTATAAATGTGATAAATGATACAATTGGACTCCAAGAAATAACATTCTTCTTAATTTGACATGATTGCTGGAACTCAGCGATTACACTGGGCGCTGTGGTAGCGCTTTATTTAAAATTTAGATAAATAAGTCATTTTTTACTGTGGGACCAATCCTAGCCGTTAGCACGCGCTGAAGAAATAGAGACAGTTTCAAAAACTACATTTCATTGACTTTCTAACGGTATCAGTCCGTTTGAGTTACAACGGTTGCGTCACATATTCGTACCAACATGTATTTAGCGATATTTTTCTGATATTACTAGGTTGCATCGCTTTTAACAGTGAAACGATTGACTGTGGGACTTAATTGAACTGATTTTGGACTTTGACCTTATAAATGTGATAAATGACACAATTGGACTCCAAGAAATAACATTCTTCTTTAATTTGACATTGATTGCTGGAACTCAG
>JASGCC010002539.1:0-27948 GCA_030067915.1 Hydractinia echinata
TATTTCTTGGCAATTCTACTTCACGCGTCCAAACACAAAAAGAGTTTTAGTGGCAGTAACCAATGGGGTGGTAGGAAACAATGCTGATCGCGTGCTTCTAAACTCGGTAGTAGATAGATTGGAAACTCATAATGTTAAGAGATTTGTAATCAGTAACGGCAAGACAATACATGGGGACAACATTGATAAAATTAAATCTTCCAGTGGAAACAAAGATCAGCAATATCATTTCGCCTTTAAATCTTATGAAGCATGGAAGTGGGTGAATAATCTTTTGCCAGCTGGTAAGAAATTATATTGCGGGAAATATTAAACATTCTCCTGATAAGGCAATTGTAGTAGAAGCGACATATAAAAATTAACTTAAAGAAGATAGCTACATCAGTCTTGATAAATGTGAAATAATTGCATCGTGGATAGGCCTTAAAAAAATTATGTATACCTAAAATTAGGTTGAAAAAAGTTTTACGAGCATATAAGAAAAGTAATGGTGAGGTTATAATATTCTGATGATAAAAATATATACCACGTAAACATGACCGTAATAATTGTTTCTCTTATCATTTCTTCTTTTTCTTTCTAGCTTATTACTTATATTGTAATGGTGCTAGCTCAAGTTCTTGGCATGACGTATGTCATCGCAGATGTCAATGTGTCAACGGTCATATTGTACATTGCCAGCGTGTACGAGAAGAAGCCAACTCAATGACGGTGAAAGACAGAACAAGATTTATTGATACGTACATTAAACTAACTCGCGATCCAGCCTACAGAGCGCGATACGAGAACTTTATCAACATCCATTCTAGGTTGGTGTCAGTTTTATTTTATTCATAGTAGTGCAGAAAGAAAAAACGAAATTTTGTTAATTTTGAAACAAGTTAAGTATAACATTAGATCACAATAAAATTGGAACACTGCATTTTCATTCGAAAGTATTTCCAATTGGCCATTATCAAAAAACCTTATTTTGTTTTTTGTGAGTTTGATAAATAAAAAATAACGCGTTTTTTATAGATTTAAAAAAGCAGAATATTTATTTTTAACATAGGCATTTCTTTGATGGAATTCACGAGGCTTCACAATTCTTCCCATGGCATCGTTGGTTCATACTTATTTTGGAAAACATGTTGAAAGAAATCGACTGCCGTGTTACGGTACCATACTGGGATTGGAGCTTGATGTCACATGACCCTTTTAATCCAATGTATTTGTTTGGAAATAGACCTGATGGATTGGGAGGACGATCTGATAGGTAATCACCTTGTTGTGTTTATTTCCCTTTTTCTGTTCTTTGTTTAATTCTTCAGAAATCGTTATCTTCCATATTGCTTTTGACAAAAATTCCCGTATGGATGAAACACTACTTGTAAATTTAGGACTGATCCTAAGTTTTATGACATTCTTAATCACATTAAAATATGCTTATATGAACTGTATAATAAAAGTGTTTACATAGACCAAATCTTGGAAATTTAAAAAATATTGACGTCATCAATAATTAGTGTTTTCAAAATGTTAGATCTAACCAAAGAACCTAAGTCGTCAATTAGCTGTATAAGCATTAATATAAACTTCAAAACTTTTAAAGCGCGTGTCTACTATAGAATTTAAATCGGAAAATTTTCGAATTTTAACCTCTTCTTTTTACGTAGATTGTATATGTACTTGTGATATACAAGCCTACGAAATTTTATTTCAAAACTGTAATGATTTTAATACTTTTCTGCTAGTATAACGAACTGTGTTGTGAATGGCAAGTTTGGTCAACCTGCGGGCTGGAGAATACCGAATGGAGAATGTTTGCGAAGAGATTTAAGAGGACGTACTCCTAATGCACTTATTGTCCAAAGCTTACTGGCTTCTGATGCTCCTTTCCCCGATTTCGAAATTTTTGTCAGAGTAAATCTACACGACACTGTTCATTGTCTGATTGGTAGGTTTTTTAAAAATATCTTAATTTAATACCGTTCCAGAGGTCTATTTTCACGTCAGGAACAGAAAACAAACGTAAAAATTATCAAACATTGGGATTATTTTCCTTTGTGATGGAAAAAGAAATATGTTAGAAGACTGCTTTCTTTGTGTCGTTATCCTGTGTTTCTATCCGCTGTTTTGTGTTTCTAGCGTATTTTGTATTATCATGTTTTCTATGTTTATCAATAGGAGGTACAATGTGCAGCTTCCAGTCTGCTACAGTTCCAGAATTCTTCATGCATCATGGCATGGTAGATAAGATTTGGTGGCTTAGGCAACAACAAAGTCAAATAAATTTTGATGGCATCTATCGGCCAGTTGGTAGGATGACAGCTACACCATATACAGCTGCAGAGTTCCTAAATAATACAGCTCTGCCAGGGCATGTATCAGTAACATACGACGATCCAAGTATTAACAATGCAAGAGCAATCATGAAGTTCCTTAAGAGTAAGTAGTCTATGTGTGCTATTTGCAGGTTCTAAAAAAACTCTGTAATGACAGATTTTTATGTATGCATGTATAGAATGAATGCACTTTTACGTAGCTACAGCAGTACGGAGTGAAAAGTTTTACCTAAGGGACACCGGATATCGTAGCTCCAAATGGTCGGACTCTATTAAACTTCGGGACTTTAACGACTATTCAACTGGAATGGGTAACACTGCGCAAGAATCCGACAAAAAACAAATAATTTCGATGGGGGTATACGCAAAAAACATAAGAATTGCGAAAATTACTTTGGCTAATATTAAAAACAATCCGAGAATTTCTCAGCTCTTTATAAATTAATGAGAGAAAAACCGCTGTTCTAAGTACGATTTGGCAGAGAGAACAATGTTTAAAAAAACTTTTTAAACTTTATGTTTCCATCCAATGCATAGGAAATTTATCTTGGACAATAGGACTTTGTATTCGCTGCACATGCAAGATTGATGACGTAAATTTAAACGGCTATACGAAACTAGTCTTTGTTACATTCACTAAGGAAATTTGTTTTTAATTTAGATCAAACAGTCGATGCATTGCTGCAAATCCGACAAGCAGAGTTTGCTATACTGGATTACGATTCAATGGAAAGATTCAAAGTGAAGCCTCATGAAAGAAAAATGGCGGAGATGTTTAAAAATCAAACAATGGACGCCATACACGCAAATCCAGTGAATAGAGTACTACAAGGAGTGGAAATGATGATGGGTATTGAATTACCAACAGCACTTAATGTTATGACTGCCCCTACGTCATCAACAAACGCGTGATTTAATCTAGAATATTCCCTCATGGATACGCTACTGACCTCAAGGTGTTTTTAAAGGAGACTTAATCAGTCACGTTGTATCTACTTTGCTTTATTTATAATTTGTCGATAACACATTAAAAATGAAAAAAAAGAAAACGTTTTTTGTTTCCAGATTTATGTGGTATCGCTATATATTGAGTTGAATTACAGTGATCTTTTCACAGATTTGGGTTGTGGTTAATATAAACTTCAGTCCTGTTCAAAATATCACTGCACAATAGTCAAATTACTTCTCTATAAAATAAAAAAAATAAAAATAAAACGACTTGTAGTTGTGAAATTAATAACACTAGTCGGTGACCCGTGGAAAAATCCACGGGTTCGCCCGTCCTTTTTATACCGCATTGAGGGCATCTCGCTACTTGCGCAGCTAAGCTACCATTTTGCGGACAGACAGACAGACGTATGCGGGTATTATAATATAGACTAGCCGGGAGACCCGGCGTTGAAACGCCGGGCTTAGCCACAAGTAAATGTGTGGCCGGCGTTGAGCACTCTGTGGAGCGCTTAATAAGAGCCGTAAACTGTGCCACACAATCAGGTGGAGTTCTTTAGTACAGGTATGCAGTATGTGGTAAATTAAGTGAAGCGCATACACCATTATACTGTTGCGACTGTGCGCATACACCATTTTAGTGTTGCGACTGTAACATAATCTTTAAAAATTAACTTTCCCGCAATGATAGCTGAAATAAAAATAGAGTTTACAAATCGTTGTTACCCTGTCATAGCAAAAACAATTAGTCAATATTATTTTATTTTGCGGAATAAGTTTTTGTGAAAGTTAAAAAATTAATCGTGACACCGGGCTGAGTGCTTAGTCCAGTTAAACGGTGTTGTACAGGCGTATAGGGATAATACCCTTTTGAAAAAAACTTTCTCGCAGACCCTGTGTAAATAAAAACACAAGAAACAGTCCATTGGTAACACAGGGCTAAGCGGTTAGTCCAGGTACACAGTATTATCGCAACTTCGGTTAAACAGAAACACATGAAACAGCCTATTGTTAACACTGGATTGAGCGGTTAATACAGGTAAACTGTGTCGCACATGAGTATAGGCGTAACACCATTTTTTTTAAAAATTTATCGCAGCTTCGGTTAAAAAAAATTCAGAAAACCGCCTGTCATTATCATGTTCAGTTAAAAAAATACTCAGAAATTTTCAGAAATTTAGCAGTAATAAAATTGGTAGCTGCCTAACTGCATTTAGCATAAGAATTAAGAATTGTGTTGCAGCCAAACTGCATTTAGCTACTTTCACTTTTTAGCCAGAGGTAGCAGCTAAAAGGAGCTAGCTAGGTATTGCTAGACCCAACTTCAACATATAAATAAATAACAATATACCAAACTGAATAAAAATTTTAAAAAAATAGGAATAAATAAAGATAGCTATAGCTAGCCAGGAGACCCAGCGTAATTTTTCTTACCACCGGGAAATCGGAGTAGTTAAGGTGGGAAAAATTACGCTGGGTCTCAAACGATTTTTCTGCGGCCAAAATCTGGCCGCGCTTTTTGATTGGCTAATTCTATTGTTCTTTGCTCACGTGGTCCATGTCGGGGAAAGCCCTTTTCATCCGAATATTCCAGCGAGTGGTTTCACTCACCCTAACAAACATTAGTAAACTATAAAGTTTATACCAGAGTAAGATGTGGCCAAGCTTGGTAAACAACTCGCAGATAAATTAAAATGGCCTCCGAAGCGATTAGTCACATTGTCCAATTTAAACTCGGGGTTTCCGCTGAGTCATTCGTTTGCGTCTAAGCTTTAGTTTGAGAGAAACTCATTTTATCAACTCGAAGAAGAAAGCTTAGTTAACTAGGCTAGCTATAGCTAGCTGCCTCAAAATCTACGTTTATAGCTACCTAGCCAAAAACTTAAAATCGGTTTGTTTAAGATTTATACATGGCTAGAAAACGTGATAAAATATTCACCTTTAGATGTGAAAACATACAGAAACTAAATAATCCTATAGGATAGAAAGTACTCAGAAGAAAAAAGGATTGAAAGCAGATCGACAAACTTCACACCATCACTTCCAAACCAAAACGCAGTATTAGATCTTTCACCGATTTTATTTATAAAATCGGAATTACTTTCGGGCGCTTCGCGCCCTTACGTAATTCGAGAATTGTCCCTGTGCCGGTGGGGGCCCGACGGGTTTCTCGTCCCTGCGTATTTTGTATTTCGTGCGTGGTTAACACAAGTCGCTTTTGACGCACGAACAGACAGACGGAATACGGCTATTATAATAGAGACTAGCCGGGGTAAGTCACAAGTCAAGGTGTGACCATGCGTTAAACACTCTGTGGAGCGCTTAATAAGAGCCGTAAAGTGTGCCACACGATCAGGTGGAGCGCTTTAGTACAATAAAAAGATAATAAACAGTCCATTGCTAACACAGGGCTGAGCGGTTAGTCCAGGTAAACAGTGTTGCACATCCCTACAGGGGTGATTACCGAGGAAGTTTAAAAAGTAATTGTCACAGTGGGCTGACCCCTTAGTACAGGTAAACCACATCGTACATGCACCTAGGCGTAACAGCCTTTTCCAAAAAAACAGTCCGTTGTTAACACTGAGCTTAGCGCTTAGTACAGGTAAAATGTGTCGCACGTACCTATAAGCTTAATAGCCTTTTCCAAAATACTTCAGTTTAAATAAAAACACAGGAAACAGACCGTCGTTTAACAACACGGGATAGGCACATAGCACCAGGTACTCCGTGTCTCATTAATAAACTTTTGACTTTTCCTAAAGTTTATTTTACAGTAAAGTGGTAGCTAACTACTTAATTGCATTTAGTATGAAAAGATTACTTGAAAATTCTGTTGCAGCCAACTGTATTGTGACATCGGGCTGAGCACTTAGTACAGTTAAACGTGCTGCACAGGCGTATAGGGATAATACCGTTTTGAAAAAAACTTTTTCGCAGACTCTGGTTAAATTAAAACACAAGAAAAAGTCCATTGCTAACACAGGGCTGAGCAGTTAGTTCAGGTAAACAGTGTTGCCCATCCGTACACAGGCGTGATAGTCGAGAAAGTTTAAAAATTAGTACAGGTTTTACAAAAAACAGTCTGTGGTTCAAACTGGGCTAACCGCTTAGTACAGTTAAACAGAGTTGAACAGGCGTATAGAAGTACCCTTTTCCAAAAAAACTTCATTGCAACTTCGGTTTAAATGAAAACACAGGGAACAGCCTGTCGTTACCCGCCCAGCTAAAACAATTGCTCAGCCATTTAATTTGCAGAAAAAGTTTCAGGAAAATAATAAAAGATGCTAGCTACCTAGCTAACTGCATTTAACATAAAAATTATCGCTTAAGAATATTGTTGTAGCCAAACTGCATTTTTATCTTTATGCTCTTACTTTTTAGCCAAAGATAGGAGCTAGCTAAATGGCTACAGCCTCAACATAAAAATAAATGTTGGGTAGGATAAAAAGCTCTTATACCATACAGATTAGTAATAAGTAAGGCTCTAGCTAGCTAGCCTTCAAAATCTTCGTTCCTAGCCAAAAATCCTAAAAATGGTGCGTTCAAGATTTGTACATGGCTAAAAAACGTGACAGTATATTTATCTTAGCATTAAAAACATACAGAAAACAAATATTTCCAAAGTAAAAAGCTTTTAGAACACAAAAAGGTCAAACAGATCAACAAACCTAACACTACTGACCACGACCACTTTCAAAACCAAAATGGCCTTCGTCGTCATGTTTCTTCGTTGGCATGTCCGGGCCGCGAAAGTCTTGGATTGGTTTTTTAAAGAATCAGGCGTTTTGATTGGTATATACGTGCGAGCGGTCAAAACAAAGCCAGTTAAACTGTCAGTAAAACTGTCCTATTTGTTTTCTGTGGCTCCTGAGCGGAATCGGCGATTGAGATTACGGGGGTAATTATTATTAAAAATCGCGTGTTAAAATAATGCATTCATTTTGTTCACTTAACTTATTATTTAGTTAAAGTTAATCAATTAAAGTAATTAAATTATTTAAAAAAATAAATTAATTTCTGGAATTTACTTTAATCAATAATAAGATTTCCGATTAAACAACCCCCTGGTTTCTAAAAACTCGCGGAAAGATCAAAGGAATATCGGTAACCCTTTTGAACAGACAGACAGACGACGGCTATTATAATAGAGACTAGCCGGGAAACCCGGCGTCGAAACGCCGGGGTAAGCCAAAAGTAACTGTTGTTGAACGCCCTAAGAAGCGCTTAATAAGAACTGCAAACTGTGTGACAGAGTCAGGTGGAGCGCTTTAGTACAGGTATGCAGTAAGTCGTAAATCAAGTGAAGCGCATACACCATTGTGGTGTTCCGACTGTAACATATTTTTTTTTAAATAAATTTCCCGCAAAAAAAGCTAAAATAAAAAAAGCTAAAATAAAAACAGAGTTTACAAACCATTGTTACTCCGTCATAGCAAAAACAATCAGGCAATATTATTTTGTTTTGCGGAATAAGTTTTCGTGAAAGTTCCAAACTTAATCATGGCAGCGGGCCAAGGGCGCATAAATAGCCTTTTCAAAAAAACTTTACTGCAACTTCGGTTTAAGTTAAAACACAGGAAAAATCCTGTCGTTACCCCATCCAGCTAAAAAAACTGCATAATTGGTGCGCTCCAGCACAGGTATGCAGAATATGTCGTGAATCGAGTAAAGCTCACACAACATTATAGTGTTTCGGTTGTAATGTATTTTTTAAAATATATATATATATAACTTTACTGCAATTTTAGCCGAAATAAAAACACAGTTTACAACCTGTTGTTACCCCGTCATAACAAAAAAAATTAGTCAATATTATTTTATTTTGCGGAATAAAGTTTCAGTAAATCTTAACAAATTAATCATGACACCAGACTGAGCACTTAGTACAGGTAAATGTCGTCACACATGCATTATAGCCATAATAGCCTTTTACAAAAAAAACTTATCGCAACTTCAATTTAAATAAAAAACACTAAAAACACCCTGTTGTGAACACCGGGTTGAACGTTTATTGCAGGTAAAAAAATTTTTATCACAACGGATGAAATAAAAACACAGGAAACAGCCCGTCATTAACACCAGGCTGAGCACTTAACAGGTAAATCGTGTCATACATGAGTAATAGGCGTAATAAAATTTTCCAAAGATATTTGATCACAACGTTTTCAATAAAAACAGAGGAAACAGCCCGTCATACATGAGCATAGGGGCAATACCATTTTCCAAAAATCCTTATCGCTTCGGTTTTAAAAGAAATCAGTGAACAGCCTGGCGATAACCTGGTTCAGTTTAAGAAATTACTCAGCAATTTTATTTTGCAGAATAAATTTTTAAAACAGTAATAAAAGTGGTCGCTGCTAACTGCATTTAGCATAAGAATAAAGAATTGTGTTGCAGCCAAACTGCATTTGGCTACTTTCACTTTTTAGCCAGAGGTAGCTAAAAGGAGCTAGCTAGGTATAGACCCAACTCCAACATAAAAATAAATAACAATATACCAAACTGAATAAAAACTTCAAAAGAATAGGAATAAATAAAGATAGCTATAGCTAGCTGCCTCAAAATTTACGTTTTGTAGCTAGCCAAAAACTTAAAATTGGTTTGTTTAAGATTTATACGTAGCTAGAAAACGTGATGAAATATTCACCTTAACATGTGAAAACATAGAGAGAAAAGGATCAAAAGGAGACCTACAAACCTCTCAACATCACTGTTAAACCAAAAATGACCTTCGTAAGTTAAGCATGGGTCCTCCGTCGGCATGCTGAGGCCGCGAAGAACTTGGATTGGTTATTAGTGACAATCGAGCCTCGTGATTGGTTAAAACGGGTGAGCGGTAAAAACAAAGCCGTAAAAAACGGGGTCTGCCGGGGATCCAAAATAAAGCAGCAGGGCCGCGGGGACTTTCCGTCCGCCTGCGATTGAGATCACGGGGTTAATTATTATTATTAAATTTAGCGTATTAACATAATGCATTTATTTTAGTCGCTTAATTTTTTTTTTATTAAGGTTAATAAATTATAGTAATTAAATTAATTCAGGAAATAAATTAATTTCTGATATTTATTTGAATCAACAATACGATTTCCAATTAAACAACCCCCTGTTTTCTAAAAACTCGCGAAAAGATCAAAGGGATATCGGTAACCCTTTTGAACAGACAGACAGACGACGGCTATTATTATAGAGACTAGCCGTTAACCCGTGGAAAAATCCACGGGGTCGCCCGTCCTTTATATATCGCATTTCGTGTTTCCGTAACAGGAAGCGGCTTTCGCGGACAGACAGACAAAATACGGTTATTATTAAAGAGATATTCCATTTGTGTATAGCTTTCATAACAGGACCTTTCTGTTGATTCACAAAAATAGCGGTATTGTAATATACACTACAGAGATAGTAAAATGTATGTTCTGGCACAGGAAACGGGAAATGGGAAACGTAAACAACAACAACAACAACAACAAGTCCCGGAATCCCCGAAATCTCTAATTCCGGGAATCCCACCCCACCCCGAAACCGATAAATCTAACGCATGCGCACACGCCGATAGTAATATTGCTGACATCAACAAAAACCAGAGCATGCGCAGTTGAGTAGGGGGAAAGTCCCACTGTGCCAGAATCTTTTAGTTGAGGTCTATATATAATAAATGAATACACACACCGTGAAAGAGTTACACGCTATTGCGAGAACCCGTGGACTTACGCGCTATTCCAAGCTGCGTAAAGGCCGGTTTCCATACAGCTGCATTTTGCGCCCAGTCGTAAAATGCGCCGCGATTTTTATCACATATACCGAACCATTTCCATTTAGCGATTTTTGCTCACGTGTTTTTTGCAAAACATGGCTGATGTAAACAGACGATATTTGTTGCTGCAAAATTTGAGAGTAGTCCTAGCAATATTTTTATGGCGTAGAAATAAACAACGCTGTAAAATACGTAAGAAAAACATGTGGATGAGACGACTTTCCATAGAAAGAAGAATCAAAGGACTATACAACGTTTTGCTTAAGGATTTAATGTTGTCAGATCACGAGTAGTCTTTTTAAGTTTGTTTACAACGTTGTTTCTTTGTGCCTCCACAGACTCATTAATGTTATTTTGTTTTCCATCTACTTCACTTGATTGATATATATTCTGATTCTCTACATTCATTTGGCTTTGACAAAAATTTAACACAGAAACGAGATGTTGCTAGCCATCTTAAAATGATCTAATTAAAAATTCTTTCCTAATTCATGTAGATTTCTACCTTTTGATTGGCTGTTAAGCTGAAGAGCAAAATGTAGCTCGCAAAAAGTAGAGCCTGTTCAACTTTTTTTAAATCGCCCCAGCGCATGCAAAAGCGCGAGGTCAGCGGCATTATTCTGATAATGCGCATGCGGAGATCAAAAGTCACGGCGCTTTTTACGACTGGGCGCAAAATGCAGTTGTATGGAAACCGGCCTTAAGGCTGAACTTGTTGCACTCCTGGAGGCACCACCACAACCCGTTCCTGCTCCAGGAGCATTTACACCAGGGGCTTTGGATATATTCGAGCGTCAAGAGATGGAAAAAACCCGTTCTATTAAGAGTAAGATTGAGCCTAGACTCCCCTCAATTGACGACATGAATGCTTTTGAACGCCAAGAGATGGCGAGGACACGTCCAGCAGTGAAGAGTAAACTGCGAGAGTGGTCTGACTGGCTATTGGACGCTGTTCCCGAGTCTATAAGGAAGGGTGTCAATAGCGTATATAATACGTTTAAAAACAATGTGATGAATCTCTACAACAGGGCCACGGGTGCAACACTTCATGATGCTGTTCAGCAAGAAGCAAGGGAGGACCATGCCGAAGACGGGCAGCAACCGGATCAAGACTTCACACTTCAGGAGCATAAGCAAGCCCACGGCAGGACCTTCCGGAGCTTCCGCATACCTGGTATGGACGGTACAGACGTCGACGGGTACTTAGGGATGGTGCGATCACACGTGAAAACCCTGATCGAGAACCAGGTAGAGGAGATGGGATCGGCGAAAGCGCAGTGCTCCCTCTGGATCCAGTGGAAAAAGCCGGTGGAGGGTGCCAGTGAGTTGTTCATCGAGGTCGATAAGGTATTCAATAGCAGCATGACACCTGTCTTCCAGGGTAGCGACGTGGAAGAGGTGCTAGACACGATGCTCACTCAGATCAAAACGCTTGTGGAGAACCCGGCGCTGCCCAAGAGCGGTTTTAGCATCGGTCGAATTATGCATCTCGATGTAGACTTCCACAAGCTCAAGCTGACGCGGGGCTCCTCGTACATCGCAGCACCAAAGTGGTTAGTCACTAAAAAGGCCATCATTAATCCCGCGAACGAGGACGAAGAGTGCTTCAAGTGGAGCATCATAGCAGCTCTGCATCGTGAGCAGATAGAGACGAACCCACAGAGAATCAGTAAACTAAGACCCTACGCGGAGCGCTACAACTGGCAGCGCATCGAGTTCCCCACGAGCGTTAAGGACATCACCAAGTTTGAGTTGAACAACCCCGAGATCGCAGTGAACGTCTTGTATGTGACGGCAAAGACGATCAACATACTACGTCGATCGATATACAACGGACGCGAGAAACAGGTTAATCTGCTATTCATCACGGACGATAAAAAGACCCACTATACAGCAGTCAAAAGTCTATCACGACTGCTGGGCAGTGAGACCTCAAAGAATACGGCAAAAATGCACTTTTGCATGAACTGCTTGCACGCTTTCCCCACAGTCGAGTCGCGCGACAAGCATTATGACTATTGCGCCGACAACGAGGCGATCAAAATCTCAATGCCAAGCGAGAAGGAAAAGTGGCTCTACTACAAGGACGGTCAGCAGCAGTTCAATGTACTTTTCGCTATATATGCCGACTTCGAGAGCCTGCTGGTCCCCGTAGAAGACGCGAGCGATACAAAGACGAAGAAGCTGAACGAGCACGTACCATGTGGCTGGTGCACATATAGTACCTTTGCCTACGGGCCCGTGCCAGATCCCTTGTACAGATATCGCGGTAAGGACTGCATGACGAAGTTCGTCAACCATCTGGAGGACGAGGTCAAACGTTTCTATGCTACCTACCCACAGCAGGACATGCTACCACTAACAGAGGTGTTAAAGAGAGAGCACAACGAGGCTGAGAAATGCCATATCTGCATGAAGTCCTTCGATGATGACAAGAATTACAAAGTTCGGGATCACTGTCACTACACAGGGCTCTGCGGGGGTGCCGCGCATAACAGCTGCAACCTCAAGTATAAGATACCAAGCCACGTGCCCGTGATCTTTCATAACTTGAGTGGGTACGACGCCCACTTGTTCATCCGAGAGCTAGGCGAAAAGTATAATACGGAGGACATTGGATGCATCGCTGAAAACACGGAGAAGTACATCAGCTTCAACGTCAAAATCAATGTACCCCTTGGCGATGGTGAGACGTACAAGAAGACCGAAATCAGGTTCATCGATAGTTGTCTCTTCATGCCCTCAAGCCTGGAGAAATTGGCAAGCAACCTCATTGGTACAAACGCCGCAGGTATGAAATGTCAGCAGTGTGCGGGTACTGGTCTTGAATTTCAGAGCGTCGATGCTGAGTATGTAGCAAAATTTTGGTGCAAGCCTTGCGAGTCGAGTACCACGAAGAAACTAGACATGGAGCAGGTAAGGGCAAACGTACCTGCCATGGCCAAATTCATCACTGGGGATGATTTCTTCAGACTTATGCTTCGAAAAGGCGTCTACCCTTACGAGTATATGGATGGCTGGCGACGATTTAAGGAGACGGAGCTACCACCCAAGGAGGCCTTCTACAGCAATCTGAACATGAAGGGGATCAACGATAACGACTATGAGCACGCAAAAAAAGTCTGGAATGTCATCCCCTCGCCGAGCTCCGGGACTACCATGGGCAACTACCACGATATGTATCTCACAACAGACGTCCTACTATTGGCAGACGTCTTCGAAACCTTTAGTGGAGTCTGCTTGGAGAACTACAAGCTCGATCCCGCCCATTTCTACAGCGCTCCCGGCCTCGCTTGGAAGGCGGCGCTGAAGTACACCGAGGTCAATCTAGAGTTACTCACTGACTTGGAGATGCTGTTGATGTTCGAAAGAGGCATTCGAGGCGGTATAACCCAAGCCGTTCACAGGTATGCCAAAGCCAACAACAAGTATATGGGAGACAAGTATAATCCCGAGGAAGAGTGCTCTTACTTGCTTTTACAAGCTGATGAACTTGTCGGTCTTTGGGAAAACTATGGAGAATATACGCAATCACCGTAATATTAAGCTAGTCACGAACGAAGCCGCGTATACAAAGTTCGTCATGAAGCCAAACTTCAGGGGCGGCAACTACTTCAGCGAGAACCTCATGGGTGTTGAAATGGGTAGGACGGGAATAAAGATGAATAAGCCCGTGTATATTGGTCAAGCTATCTTGGATCAGTCAAAAACCGTCATGTACGAGTTCCACTATGACTACATGCAGCCCAAATACGGTAGTAACTTGTGCTTGTGCTATATGGACACCGATTCCTTCGTCTACCACATAAAGACCGAGGATTTTTACCGCGACATTGCCGCTGATGTGGAGGAGCGCTTTGATACGAGCGCCTATAGTAAGAATGATGACAGACCTCTCCCCATCGACAAGAATAAAAAGGTCGTAGGCCTCATGAAGGATGAGCTAAGCGGGAAGGTCATGACCGAATTCATCACCCTGAGAGCGAAGGCATATGCTTACGAGAGTCTCTCGAAAGAGGGTGGAGATTGCAAGGCTAAGGGTGTGAAGAAGTGCATCACGGCTAAATCCATCACCTTTGATGACTACCAGCGCTGTCTAGAGGAGGGTGTTAACATATACAAAACCTGGGTATGTATTGCCAACAAAGGACATCAGATCTTTACACAGGAAGTGACCAAGCTGGCACTCAATCGAGCAGACGATAAGCGGATCGTTCAAGCGGATCAGATCACGACACTCGCGAGAGGTCATTATCGTTTGGAATTGTAGGTTTCAGGTTCACATCCCACTCATCATGTAGGAAGTGGGGATTTGTCCAATGTTTTGTTGAGTAGTACTCAATAAAAAGTAAGATGGAGGCTGTTAAAAAATGTACAAACTGCAAATAACCCCAACCACTAGACAAATTCAGGATCCAAAGCAAAGGCCGAAACAAAGGTCAACGAACGAAATGGTGCATTAAATGCCTCGATTCCCACAATGCGTCACGGGAGCGTACAAAGTGCCCGCATGAAAAATGGAGACATTGTAAAGAATGCGATTTCACTGTGTATCAATATAACCTCATTCGATGGCGGATTCACAATGTTCTAAAGTGTGATACAGAGATATTCTCCCAAGAGTACCTGGGATGCGGCATCTGCACCCTCATTGGTCATATCCAGGCACAATTTAAAGACGGGATGAGCTGGAGCAACCGAGGGCAGTGGGAACTAGATCATAAAACCCCCATTAAATATAGAGAGAATGGTGAGTACCCTAGCGAAGCGGTGCAATTAGAAAGGCTTCACTATACTAGGGCAGTGTCCACACTGGTGCGACCGCTGCGTGCATCAATTTTTCAGTTCAAATAAATAAGTTTTCTTGCGAATGGTCATATATATCATCACTTTTGTTGAAGGCCAATTTATATGTATATATATTACAGATATTTATTATTGACTGCCTTTCAACCTATTTGTATACCTGAATCAGTTGAATATGCTGCTGGTTCCATACTTTCTATGCAAGAACTTATCCTATTTTCTGCAAAGCTTGTCCTATTTTCTGCAAAGCTTGCATATGCGCAGCAGTTGGAAAAGTGGTACGCTACGATAGGTGACCAATTTGCAATACCGCGAAATTCATTTTTCCATCGTTCAGTACGGCTAGGGCAGGTTAACTTTTCATTGGAAAATTTTTGGCCATGAAAAAACAGAATATAATGCGCGGGAAGAGGCCACATTGCGTAGTTACTTTTCAGCATTGGAAATTGACGAAGCATGGTATAACAAAACCAAACGTACTTTTTGTTTTTAAAGTAAATATTTACAATGTGAAAATAAAGAAAAGTCACATACCTATCAAAATAATAACAAAAAATAGAGAGCAAAAAAGTGTTTGATCTTTATGTGTTAGACCAGCTATCAACATGATATAAAAAGAGTTTTCATATAAAAGCTGTAATAGAAAATTAACGAGAAACGAAGTGTTGGATCATGATCTCTCAAATCAGCTCAATTTCTACAACTGACAAATTGGTACATATATAGCATGAAATAAGCAGTTTTCACAGTCCTACGGTAATAATAACACAAGTAGTACAAAAAAAAAAGCCATAGTGGAATCATCTTCGAATAGTTCATTTTTTATGCATGGTCATTTTGCTAACTTTTTGACCTTTGGTGATAACAAAATCAACATCTGTGAGATTCAACAAATCGGATCGCAGTTTCACCTCATCCGCAATTTCTTCGCCGAAATATTCTTCAAGGACTTCTCTGTAAGCAGTTACGGTTAAAGCAACATATTCGTTACGCATATCCGAAACAAGTCTGATGACAGGAAGATCTTCGAAGCCTGGTTGCAACTGTCTGAACATTTGAAGGAAAATTAATAACATGTCCTTTGTATGCTCGCTGTCCACCTCTAGGTTTACAGTACACATTCATCACTGGAAAGGCCAGCGCAATCAACATTTCCTCAATTTGTGTTAAACCATACAATTCTTGTGGTACGCACGAAGGCACCATGTTATTTTCACTGCTGAATTTCCGGGGTTCTATTTTATCTCTTTTGCAACGGCCACAAATATTTCCTGTAATTCCGCACCAAACCTCATAACAAATTTTACACTGATTCAATTGAAGGTTATTCATTTTTTTGTGAAATTTAAATATCAGGTTAAAGGCATTATCAGTAAATTCAGAAGCCATACTGGTGGGAGAAGAATTTTTAGCATTTGAATTTTGATGACCTGTTATAATATGCTCTGCAGAATAAGTCACAACACTTTCACTATGATTCATATCATGCCTTTCAAATGAATTCTCATCAGG
Source organism: Hydractinia echinata (assembly GCA_030067915.1). Classification (NCBI taxonomy): domain Eukaryota; kingdom Metazoa; phylum Cnidaria; class Hydrozoa; order Anthoathecata; family Hydractiniidae; genus Hydractinia; species Hydractinia echinata. The sequence goes on from JASGCC010002539.1 coordinate 16,342, forward strand.
TGTAGAATTATCAACTAGTGCAGCTTTACAGTAATTATGATCATTGCAAACTACACCACCAAAATTTGTTACAGAATCCAAACTGTTGGTGTCACACGTTGCATAATCAACGAGACAGTAACAAAAAAAGAACCAGCCATCCGGATATTTCAGTAACAATTCCGAAAAAGTTGTGAAGATTTCTGTTTGCCTACTCAAATCATCTATATACATCCATGAATTCTGAAAAGTAACACATGTCGTAAAATGCATATTTTTATTTTTCACTGCACCTGAAAGTTTATACCGCAAACCACCCACTTCAATGATGGTCTGTATTTTCAACTGATTCTGCATTTCATTGGAAAACTCAATGAACAAAACTGTTGCTGGGGTGGTCAAAGCATTTGGCACAGTAGTACGTTCTCCACACAGAGGACAAACAATCTTAGTGACAAAAAAATTATGTGCAAATAAATACATATGCCAATTGTCATTGAAATGAGCAAGTGGAAGAGATCTATAATTGGACACGTATTGTACGAAACTGCACATCGAACCGCATATAATTCCCCCACAACACTCGCAACAATCATTATATTGAAAAGATGTGATAAATAATGCTTTTTCAGAATCATTCAAAGATCCAAACACTGATTCCTGAAAAATTTCTGAGAACTGAGCATTGCAGTCCCTCCTACGAAATGAGGGACATCTTGATTGTATCAAAGTCCAAATGGGATCCCTAACATTATAGGCGATCAAGTCGTAAATTAGTGAAAGATCAGTGACATTAGAAGATAGATGTTGGTCATATTTGACACATGCGTCATATATTTTGTGACAGAAATGTGTCATATCTGGATGAATATTTTTCAGATATGGATAAAAAACATAGTAACACAACTCTAAAAATGTGTCTATTGCACAGCTGTATATACCTGGACTTTTAAGGACCGCATTCAAGAGATGGTAGCGCTGAGAAATGAACATTTTTTAGACGAGTTTCACTTTACTGAACAATCAAATATGAGTGAAGCTTTCATGCTCGTTCGAGCCTTCACGCTCATCCGTTGAAATAAAAATTCTATAATAATTCTACTTACTTGTGAAAATACCGCCACCACAAACACGTGTAGTAAAGTTCGTTTCGAAAGAGAGAGATGTGAAAATACCGCCACAGCAGCGTGCACACTTGTTCTTTCAAGGGCAGTCTGCTGCTCATCATATGATGGCGAAGCCAGCAAATCTTCAACTGTTTTCAGCTGTATCTCCATCATTCCGCGACCTTTACATTCAACATGGGACCACAGCTACGAACGCAGAAATTTTTTGCAAGAAAGACTACGCACCCAGGGCCTCCGGGAGTGACCGCCTTCAGGCGGTCGACTAACATCCAACTCTTGTGGGTAAGTGAAAATCAATCAAAAGGCAATCGATATATATCCAATTAGAAGGCTCGTTAGATTGTTGTTCACCAACCATCTAACAAAATGGAATTATGTCTATATATTGCTGTACTCCTACCCTATGTCTTGATTATACTCATCTTCTTCCGGTATCGACGATTAATAAAGAGAATGTCAGATCTTGCTGAAATATTTGATGTAGTTGATACCCCAGCCTCACAAGAGTGTCACGATAAACCTATTGACAAACGCCAAGCCTTGAAAGAGGCCATACGTAAAGGCAAGGAGCACTTGCTCCCCAAGAAATACACCGAAGCATCACTCGATAAAGCTTCACCCGAGGTGATCGAAAAGATGTACACCGAGTTTCTTCAACGTGAACTCCAAGAGAAGGGCGAGAGGACGGCAAAAGCCCTATCGTCACAAGCCATCAGCATGTTTACCAAAGTTGTAGCACGTGTGGTGCAGCTAGACAGTGCAGAGGCTCTTTGTAAAGATATCGAGCAGGACCCTATCATCAAGGACTCCATGGCTGACTTGGGCCTAATCGTCTACTCCGCTTTTGGCAAGTTTCTAACACCTCTTCTAGTATCTGCACACATAGTTAATCACTGTCAACTACCAATGTCCAAGGTAGGTGAGGGGCAAGAGGTTGAACAGCAAGATAAAGATGGGGAACAGTCTATCAAAGATACGATTGGATAATTATGAAGTGTTTGAAATGGGGAATATCATAGCGGATTCATTAGGCAAGAGCAGAATAAAATCGCGATACACGGATTGGTGCGGTATATATGGCGATTCCTACTCGCGCGCTTTGGAAATCCTGACACCTGCAGCCCATCGATTTCCACCACAGGCGTGTAATTTAGTGAGCACCCTACATAAGAATGCGATAAGAACGTCTGGCAGATGCGGTTTGAAGGCCGGCTAGAGGGGAGTGGTTTTTCTAAGTCTCATGGCTTAAAGAAATGAGCGCAGAACATTCGCAAGAAGTTACAGTCATAACGAAGCCAGCAAAGCACCCGGGGAGAGTTGCGTGGGGCCACAAATTGGCGGCACTGAAAAAGATGAAGAAAGATCTAAAGCAACAAGAGGGTATTGTAGAATCTTCAGACATAACCTCTTCTGAACCCCCTGTGCAGTCAGGCACTATATATATCTATGGCGCTGGAGGTGCAGCCATTCTACTCACCTGTATAGGAGTTGGGTTCTATATTTTCCGTAAAGAGCCGGCTCGCCAGCCTGAGGAAACCCCAGAGCTATTACCTCTAACCAAGCAAAAACAAAAGCAAGAGCGACAGCCCGATCACGACATTTTCAAGATGTCTTAGACCCTATAATATAAATGTCTACAAACGTGACACCTCAGCAGAAAGAGATTATCGATATGCTCTATGAAACAGTCGTGGACCTTGGGTTCACGTTTGCATACGCGATGATGGGGAAAAAGTTCCTTGGCATTACAAGTCCCAGCACCAAGATGGACTCGAGTGATGCCCTCAAGATGATAGCTTACTCCTCCGTGGGGAGAGCTTCAAGGGAGATGCTTGTATCCAAGGTGTGGTTGCCAGCAAGTATCATACCTAAATCAAAATAAGTGGAGGGGGTCCGACATATTAGGTTTCAGAGGGGTGCGTCCGCCGCACCCCTCAAGGAAGGTCAGAACAATCATGATATATTCATCATATTACCTTGTTTTGTTTTTTAAATGTACCAACCGGGTACATTTAAAAACCTCATCGCCTGATACCGACAGATAGAATAAAATGCTAGATATAGTGAAAGACCCTCATACAGCGATCTTTACAGGTCCTACAAGCTGCGGTAAGACTCAGCGCGTCCTGGACCTCCTGGAGAATGAATACAAGCAACATTTCAACAACATTGTCATACTTTGCCCTACCCTGCGGTGGAATACCACTTATCTTGAACGGGCATCACTATGGAAGGAAGATTATATCTTCCTGATAAACCCTGTTGATCAACTCTTCTATTGGATCGAGCAACTAACAAAGCTCCTAGCGGGAGAAGTCACGCTCTTTATCATCGATGACATGATTGCTGATGAAGCCTTGGATAAGCGCAGAAATTCACTTCTCGAGCTCGCCATCAGTGGTAGACACAAGAAGCACAGTTTGTGGTTGCTAACGCAGAGTTATACGGCCATCCCCAAGAACCTCCGGAGACAGAAGAAACAGCTCTTCATGTGGTCCCCTCGGAAAGAAGTGATATGAAGCTGATCGACGAAGAAACGAACATGATCGACGACTGGGGGACTATCAAAACAGGGTTGAAAAAGGGCAAGCATGCTTGCTTGTACGTGAAGCTGGAACACCCTAGGACTTGGAAGATCCTCGATTAAGCTTGATATATCACGATAACATAAAAGCAACATACGGGGGGGTGTAAAAACAACATCTCGTTGTGATATCCTGGGGGTAGGGACCCCCTACCCCCTTGGTAGATCGAAAAATTCCACCGATCTGTTTGTTACCTTGGATGGTGCTCTCGAGATTACTACCAGATCTGAAATATCGGGGGCATCTCCGCCGGGCCCCTGATATTTCGCGCCATGAGATAGGGTTGGTTTCAAACCAACCCTATCTCAAGTATGCAAGGAGGTGGGAAAAATTGCAGCGTCACATCGAGACATCACGACCATTTCGCGTTATGATATAGGAGTGTTTTCAAAACAAGCCTATCTCATGTATGCTAGGGGGCTCCCCCTTAGATGGTCTGCATAATAGGGTTCCGCCCCCATGGAGCATCAAAATACGCAGTTCCGACCACCCCAAACGTAGCCTTGACTTTTAAAAAGTTACAAGTCAAAATGTCCTCACATCAAATTACTTTGTTTAATGCAATACCTACAGGAGCCATCGAGACCCTATTCGATGAGCACTTGCAACCTCATTTCAAGCGTGCTGATCTTGGTAGGTTTCTGGGAATTGCTGATATTCGAACCTCCTGTAGAGCGCTTAACATGGTGGAGAACACACGCCTTGAGCTACGTGGTCAGAACCCATCATACCATGCGGGGTTACGCAGGAAAAGTCACTTTATTTGCCACCGCGGGGTCCTTCATTCTTATTGCGTGCTCAATATATAAGATGTATAGAATATCGCCCTCGTTCAGCCCCCCACCCCTAAATAAAGTATGACAGAGGATACAATTAAACAGATTATGGAACGGATTAACAAAATTGAGACAGAGCTAGCCTATGATAACATGTCTAACCCGGAACAGACCGAAACGGATGAACTACTATCCAGCATGCTGTGGGAATTACGCCAAATGCGTGACTGTGTAAAAAAGGTCGCGACGTTAGCCACTGTAGGATCCATCATCATGGCAGCACGCGTGATATATAGAGGACTGTGATAGGGTTGGTATTAATGTGAACCACAGGTTCACGTTAACTATCACATTTACCACTCCTTGGCCACTTCCCTAGAGGATTAGAAGCGGAAGAATCGTGAAAGAAAAAGATGGAAGACTATGTACAGAGCCGACAACTTAGAAACCTTTACGATATTCGGGTGCCTGTGCTGAGATGCTGCATCAAGGCAGGATCTAGCGTTGGGTATTGCCATACTTGCCCGGAAAATTTTAGATTTAGAAATGGTGAGTACTACGAGGGTTTGAATATCCAGATGATGACGAGCTTCTAGACAGAGTCGCATCAGGTGAAAAGCCGTGGGCAACAATTCCCTGTGAGGAAGAAGATGAGGGGCTCGAGTTTGATATTGAAGACCTGGGTCTGCATATCGTCTCGACTGAGGTGAACAAGTGGGGCATGCTCTGCTATGAGATCATCAAGGATAGGGGTTTGAAGCTATCTGATTTGGCCGACATAGAAACAATAGGCAATATACTCAAGTTTCCTATAGAGGATAGCCGCCTAGTTGACATCATCAACCTTGATGGTGAACCTGATGTCATTAAAGGTATCGTCTATGGGTACCCGTTCTATACCATGCCTCCTTTACTGTATGTATGGGATCCGAGTAAGTCACTGGAGGATGAACCCCTGGAGGTGCTCTTGAAATTATTCTTTACCAAGCCTTAAGCGTGCTGACCTGGGGAGGTTTTTGGGGATTGAAAAAATTAAAAATATGGTGATACCTTCAATGTTCCTATCTACCAGGTCCGACATATTGGGGCCCATGGGGGCCCATGGGATGGGCCCCCTTGGTAAGGCGAAAAATTCCACCGATCTGTTCGTGACAATGGATGGTGCTCTGGAGATTACCATTAGATCAAGAAAGCCCAAGGCAATAGCCTTTGTGACTCTTTTGAATCACAAAGACGAGAAATTTACCACTCCTTGACATGCTCTGGAGGTATTTCAACACCCTCCGGTATTAGCATGAGCTCCTCCGCCACAAAACTCCGATTAGGCCCACCCGCCAGATAGTATAACAACCTCAACCCTGTCACGATACGGTCCAGTCTATACGTTCTCTTGCTCCACCAAGCGTCTGTCGCGCGTCTTTTAGCGTCACCGTGCTCTTCCCCAGGTTGCAGCAGATGCAAGTAAAGACCGTCATCGGTAGGGGTTTTTCTTCCGAGTGCTGCTCACTTTTCATAAGTGGGACATCTTCAAGCTTGATGGCTTTCGAAGGCTTCATGTCGATCATAGCCGTTTTGCTATTGTTCATGCTTTTCACGATAGTGTACAAGTGCTTGACCCATGTGGTACTAGTCTCATCAGAGGCAAGCTCTTGCGCATCTTGTGGTTTGAACAATCTCTGCGCGAGCACTTTGTTGTAGGACTCAACAAAAGCCGTGGTGGTACTTGGTAGTTGCGCGCTTGAGTTCGACCCCTTTGCCCTCTAGCAGTTTCGTCACATCTGATTTGAACTCACTACCATTGTCGCATTGGAAGGTTTTGGGGTATCGGAGAGGTCCTGCCTTATAGATGTCCTTGATCATGTCGGCAACTTCGCTGGCTTTCTTGGTTCTCAAGGGCCTAGCCACTTTGTAGCGCGAGGCTACGTCGATGCCCGTGAGTATGTATTTATAGGTGCTGCCGTACAGCCTGTCATGCGGCATGTAGAGCAAGTCAAACTGATGCATCTCATTGGGTTTCGTAATGGTGAAATGAGGGTAGTCGATGCGCTTGGGGCCTTTGATATGCCGGAGCCAGAGCAGTTGACGAGTCAGCCAATGAGTCACCCTCTTCTTGGATAGACTACTCCCTCGGAGAGCAATTTAATGGCTTTCCGTCCAGTCCAGAGATGTTCCGGGGTATAGTAGATACTGCTTAGCTTTTCAGCCTCCTCCTTGGTAAATAATTTTGACATGTCTTTATATTATACATGTCAAACCTTGCCCTGGTACCTTACATATACCTGTAAGCCACAAAACCCAAAAAAGCCAGTGACCCCACGATGAAAGCCAGCTCGCCGTCCTGTTGTTGCTTGGAAGGTACATAATAGTCTGAGAGCTTTGGAGCTTTCTCGATCGTTGCAATATAATACTCTCGCATGCCTTCATCGAGTTCTTTCAAGCTCTCACCCGCTTGACGCTGCAGCTCACGCTGCTTGTTTTACCAATCCAATTTGGCCTGTCTATCCCGGACCCATTGTGTTTGAGCTGCTTGAAGCTGTTCGATCGCTTTGTCATGCCTCTTACGTTCTGCCTCACCATGCCCCGAAAGTTTGGAGAATAGGAAATTTGAACCGCTGAATGCCAACGAGTTTATCGCGGCACCTGCAACAAGAACACCTATGGTGGCCATGTTTTATTCTAATACTCCACTCCATGGAATCGCCCATCCAAAATATTCAGCTGCGCGTCTTGCAGCAAGTACACGTAGCACTTGATATCCCCGGTACTTCTGTCAGCTTTCTTGGTCATGTGGAGGGTTATACCATCACTCATCCTCTGCAATGGTCTACCCGATCCATGCAGGATATTATCCGGAGAGCTACGAAAATCGATGAAGAGGGCGTATCTCTCAGTCATGAACTGCCCGATCGTCACCTCACTGTCATGGCTACCAAACAATTCAAAGACTTGTTCAAGATGATCCTTGGGTAGCATGGCGTGGCTGTAGAGCTCGTTAGGCTCACCCTCGACAGTGATCGAGATTTTTTCGATCTTAGGGTTGTAGAACGTCTCGTTTACACCCGCGTAGGCTTTGACTTTTCCAGGGTCTACGAATAGTAGTAGCACCCCCTTCAGGCTCTTTACAGGTGTATCGATCTGGAGGTTATATGAGGTATCAGACTTTTTCATAGTGACCACTTTGCTTCTTAGGATCCTTTCATAAGGTAGCGCCAGTCTCGAATATCGTGACATCATAGCACTGCTAAGCCCCTCATGGTGCACCTTGTCAAACTCCAAGGCTATGTTGGTAATATTATACTGAGCATCCGCTGGCTTGGCTGCCGTGCTTCCTGATGCCGCTGTACCAGCATCTTTGATAACATCACCATACCCTGCAAAATGCAGGACGAACTGTAGTCTGTCATGCAGTCCTCCCTGGTAAAAAGGTAGGTCTCTTGTCAGCTCAAACATCTTACCCAATGGGATGCAAAAGGTGTTCCCATACGCTGCCACGATCGCTTTTTCCTCATCTGTTCCAACGTGGTCCGTTGCTTTCACCTGGAGGGCCCTGATTGTACCGTCATTAGGGTTGATGCCTTCCAGAATGAGGTTGTTCTCTCTCTCAAACTTGGGGAGCCAGAGATCTGGCTATATTCTGCACCTCATTACCGTTCAACGTGATACGTAGGTTTTGCACCAGGGCCTTGCCAATATTGCTCACGATGGTTCTCTTCGTATTCGTACCCTCAAGCTCCAGGTTAAAAAGGAGCCTGAGAGAGCCTGGGAAAATGATATCGTCCCGCCCCATATTTGATACATCCACGTACAAATCATCGTTCTGGTTGATCGTACTGGGGACGTGACTTACTTTAACACGCTGCTTCTTCCCTTTCATGCCCAGCCTCGTCTTGCCTTGTGCATAAGGATCAAGTTTAGTTCCGTACATGTTACTCATGGTTTATTAGTAGGGTCTTGCGGGTTGAATAAAATGGCTGATAATCCAGCATTCAAATTAAACGATTTTACACCGCAGGAAAACATTTCAGACGACGTGGGGCAGGAGAGTACTTTCAGTAGGCCTGAGGACATACCCCATCAGCCCGATGAGCTAGCGCCAGAGGAGCAGGGTCAACAAGACATCACGACAAGGCAGAGGGGAGATCTACTAACCTCAAAGATCGACTCTCTCTATGAACACCTTGGTGAGGAGCTGGGGCAGCTAAGCGCGATGCATTACGACATGTTTAGAATGGGGGATGGGGATCAGCTGATTGTGAAAGAGATAGTGAAAGGGAAAAACACCTTCAAGAAAATAGTACTTACGAATCAGGATGGTACATTAAAAAAACCCAGTACGATACAAACGTTGTTAGGTAGTACGCGTATGCAGGCCATAGGTTTTGATGAATATCAGACACCCAACAAACGTAGTAAAGTAAGGGCCCAGAAACTTATGGACGATATAGATCGCGTTGTGGAAGGGCCCGACGACATCGACATGCTGCCGCTGCTCGGGAATGTCCTTGATGAAACAGAGAGCCTGATCCAAGATAATTCCTTTGACAGGGATGGAACCTTCACGGAGCGTGAAAGAAGGGGGCTCAACCTCGAGCTTCAAACGCTCCGGGGTAACCTCAGGCACCTCAAAAGCAAGATGATATTTTACGATAGCGAGATCGATAAAGCAGAAGCCAAGGTGAAGAGGATCGAGACCAAGAAGGCTACGCCTGGAGCAATCGATGAACAGCTAGTCATCTGAAACGAAGACCTCGCGAAGGCAAGGGAAGAGCTGGAGGGGCTCCGTGATCAGAAGGAAGAAGCACGAAAAGCGCACGGTTTACTTTCCTCACGCACCCAGAGCCAACTGAAAGCGATCAAGGAGACGTTGATGAAAATCGCCGGAGAAGACACGTCACTGCGGGAAAAGCTGGGGATCTTGTTCAAGGAACAAGGCTTAACTATCGCGAGCATCGTCTCGGCTATCGGTCTACTGATTTCCACCATTGTACTTGCTGTTACGGGTACCGGTGGTGCCGGTGCCGCGGGAGGTGCAGCAAGTGGGAAAGACTTCGTACAAAAGCAGTTTGAAAGGCTCGGAAAGTTCCTGAAGTACCTAGCAGGTAAGGCAGGTGCAGCACTACCAGGGATCATAAGCAGCATTGTCTCGTTCTTCTTCCGAGTAGCAGCGAAGATTGTCGAATACGTAGCCAAGCACTTGTATATGGCCATCGCTGCTGCTGTCGCTTTCGTTGTCGCGTATGTTGGGAAGGGTAAAAAATCATAGATCGCGAAGCTCGAGTCTAATGTGTTGATCAATACATTAGACCTATTTTTTCAGCCAAATATAGGCAAGGATTAGTCCTACCCCTGTTGTAACCAGGGCAGCTTTGTTATCCTCATGCGGATTTTTCCCTCTTCCAAGGGATTGGTTACTAACCAACCCTATTTCATGCGGATTTTTGGTCGGCATTTGGGGTGGGGGTGGCACCCTAACCCCTATTTCTTGCTTAGGGGGCCACATGGCATGCCGGGTATGCTTGAGGGGTGTGTTAATATTAGGGTTAACACCGATGGAGAAGTACTCTTTGCTGATGAGGATTTTGTTCGTGAAATTCATGATATTCCCGATGTGAAGGCCCATATCACTTGGAATCATGTATACTCCATGCGCCACCGTGAAATCGACCTTGCTACGTGCATACTTGAGCACATTTTGGAATCGCTTTCTTTCCTCACCCCTGTTACTAGGCCGGAGGATCAGCGCTTCAAGGGTCGTCAAGTACAAGCGTTGGGCATCGATCGAACTACCCTGGTCGCCAATGATGTTTGACCTAGCGTTGGCTTGGCTCACCAGGATGAGATACGCGTATAATCGGGTGGATTGGGATAGTCTCTCTATACCAACACGTGTTAGACCCTGGGAGGTCTCGATAATCCATCGACTCCAAGAGTCCTCATCGAGATAGCTAGGACCCGAGCCGGAGTAGTCCTCTCGATGGGTTTGCCAACTACTGAAGAGGTTTTCATTCCTCCATTCCTGGGGGATACCACTTACACCAAATTCACGTGCAAGATGCTGGAATTTTTGCTCATTGAAAGGGTTGTTGAGACGTTGAAATCTATCCAATCCCGGTAAAGACACTTCAAGCTCCGCCAGTATTTTGCGTATTTGAAAATAGACGTGGAAGAGATAAACTGCACGAACCAAAGGTTGCGCAGCAGTGAGATGCTGCATGGAAATACCGCAAGCGGAAGTTGCGCAGTAAGTGGCAAAGTTGAATTGTGTAGACCAGATACTGAGAGGGTGACTCTGCCACACTCCAACGGCTGTACCCTGGAGTTTGTAGTCGACAAAGATGTTCGGGAACTTTGCCGTAAATGAGGACCCTTGGGCGTCAATGAAAATGCTCTGAACCGAGAGTTGCTCACCCTTTCCAAATATCGCCCATGATTAGGTGCATCCTTTGCCTTTGGATTATAGCTGTAGATATTCATGTTTCTTTAAAGAAACATGAGACAACTGTATGTTACAGATATAGAGAAGCCTACGATATTCAAGCCTCATCTAGAGGAGGGGACGCGGATCGCTCTGAAATCCATTAGTATTAGAGGGACTTGGCTCAATGTGTTCGACGTCATGAACCTGAGGATTTTTAAACCCGAAACAGCGGGCGCAATATTGAAGGTGCATATCAAGATCGAAAAAGGATTATATCGGGTTGATATAATCAATGATCGAGCCAGGGATATGCTCAAAGTGTTTATACTTAGAAACGGTGTGTCCAGGATTCGTGTTAACGCTGGGTACCATGCAATAATTGATCGAAGGCTAGGAGGTATCTTTGGTTTGAAGAATGATACTGTCCTAGTATTACCCGTGGGGGACTATGACGGATCCTACAGAACAGACGTCTACCAGCGACTACGGCTCAAGTGTACACAGGTTGATCAGGAGCACAGCTTGTTTAACCAAAGAGCTAAACGCTTGGGGGACCTGCTAACCTGGAGTTTCGATAACCCTGTGTACCTCCTTTGAAGAGCTCCACAGATCGCTTGGAGTTCATGCTAGCGGACGAGTACCACGATAGAAACATTTTGTTTACAGGCTTAACAATGCACTTGCTCATAGAATAAATGACAGAGATTACAAAGTTTTATCCG